>JAGFPH010009012.1:13615-50422 GCA_018207615.1 Philaenus spumarius
AATTTTTTGTAACTTTTTTCATAAATGTAAAAAGTTTTTTAATTTAGTTCTAAATAGAACTGTATAAAAATATGTATCAATTTCAAATTTCATATTTTGAAAACATTAGTTTTTATGTTTCTACTACAAGACTGCTAACAAAACTAGGCCTATTTTGTATAGTAATTAAGGAATACTATATCCTTTGCCCCAAAATTACATATTATTATAAGAAAGTGAAGAGAATAAATCAAAGAATTTAACTGTATACTTGTAAACTATTATTTTATAAAAGTATTTGACTTAGCTTTACTTGAAATATAAAATGAGATGAAACAAATAAAACCTCGCGGCGATAAAGGACATACAAAAAATGACCGTTGGACAGCGTGGGAAGTGTTGGTACATGGGTTGAGATCACTATCACGACGCTTTTAACATCGTTTGTTTTCATTATTTCTAATATTGGAATAAGATATCGGACTGTAAATACATTGTTAAGATTTAGTTATTTAAGTATGTAAATATTTAATTCTACGTTTTCCCTCAATAACTCGACATTTTTAGCTACCTTAAGCATTATTAACCTAAATAAAACACAATGCCCCCTAAAAGAAAATCTTTAGCAGTTACAGTTCAAGAAAAAAAACGAGAACTATAAACCTTGGAATCGCGGGATTTGCAAAATGATATTTCACTAGTTAAGGCTTCTGCTTACTTCCTTACTGGCACACTATTTTTCCTAAGCTCAAAATCACATTTGTTATTTCAACGAGCGAAAGCGACTGTTCACAGAACTACTAGTAATATTAGTATAAATATGTGTTTGTATTACTTTGACTTTACTCAGTGTCAGTTTGGTATAAGTTTGTTAATTGCTTATATAGATTTATCAATGCTTAGTTCCAGCACATAGTTTATGCCCGAAGTTTTAAATCTTAGAGATCAGCTAACGATAGTATTCAGAGACGAATACTTATTTATTTAGACGATACCTCGCGATACGTTGAAGCCGACAAGGACAGCTCTGTGTAAAACCAAAGCAGCCTTTCTGCAGGCTATAAACGGATTTGTCTAGGACGCTACCCTCGTCACTCATCGTCCTGTCAGAAGCCATACGTGACTACTTTACTCACAGGAGTACTCCGTAATACGTGGATAAACTGAGGAATTGACCTCCGGGCTACAGATGACCTGAGGGGAGTCAAGAAATTTATAAAGCTCGCTTTTATTTAGTACAGAGATAATACTTGCTTCCAATAAAGTGCATTTAATTTTTATGTATCAAAGTTTTTTATGTGCAGAAATTTGTCCTAAATCGGTTTAACTTTAAAAATGTATTTCGAAACAATTGGAACATTTTAATAAATTAATTCTATATAATGTACTAGCTGACCCGTACGGCGTTGCCCGTGGTGGTTGGTATTTTCAGTCTTTTTAACGTAATTGTATTCTTTTTAAGTGTTCAGTCAGTGAGTGGTATTTGGCTTTTATATATCTTAAATAATTTGCCCAATAATTGGTGTTTTAGTTCATTGTAGGCCTAACCTAAAATTATATTCAGTTTTTGATCCAAATCAGTTGTTGATCAAAATCAGATGTTTTAAGCTTTTCATACGAACAGCTGTTTTTTGTGCCCCTGATAAAATCAAAAGAAATCTTTCTTCTTCTTCCTTAAGATTGACCTTCCATAAGATTAACATTGAAACTTTGAGGGCCACTGGGGCGTAGCCCTAATGTCCTAGGACTTTGGTAAATGGCCTAAAACCTTCCCAGGGTTAACCTGTGTTACTATGCAAAATTTCAAAGCAATCGGATGGACGGTTTGGTAACGCATAAAGGACAAACATACAAACAGACAAACGTACAAAGAGACGGACATACATTGAATTTTATATTATATAGATAGGAACAGCTACAGCTGTTTAGACTATTTTAAATCTATCAGCTGACTGCGTGTATCCACAACAATGAACATATTTGGTAATAAACATTGGCATTTGTTATTAAGTTGCATTGTAAAGTGTCTTATGTACCATGCCGTTTTCAACTGAGCAAAAAGTGAAATGTTGTTCCTTGGCTATTGCCTTTGAAAATGATTATGAAGCAATAAGGTGTTTTAGGGAAAGGTACCCAGGTGTAGTTCCACCGTCAAGGAAATCTATTCGTAAGTGGAAGACTATCCTACTAAAAACGGGGTCAATACAAAATAAATATCATAGATCCTCCAACATAGAAAATGAAGAAACCGTATGTGCTGCTTTCATGGAATCTCCAAATACGCCTAATTCAGTAAGAAATTTGGAATCTGCTACAGGGATACCGAAGTCATCTGTCCAAAGGTATGCCAAAAAGAACAAAATCAAACATTATAAAACTCATTTAGTTCACGGACTGCTTGAAAATGATCCTGACAGACGATTGGAATTTTGTTCGAAAATAATTGAAAAGACTGACGTAGATAGCAAATGGCACGAAGTAATCGTGTTTTCAGATGAAGCGACATTTTATCGAACAGGAACTGTAAACAGGCATAATTGTCATTACTATAACACAAAAAATCCTCATATCTTACAAGAAGAGAAATTAAAATCAACAGGTATAACAGTTTGGGCTGCTGTTACCAAGGATGGTGTTTTGTCGTATGACATATCCCGACAAACAATGACTGGAGAAAGGTACGCATCAGTTTTAAGCAATCACATAGTTCCTCATCTTTCTCAGCCTGAGATGAAAGTCGTTTTTTTCCAACAGGATGGAGCTCCTCCGCATTATGCTAATGTGGCCAAAGCAGTTTTGGACCAAAATTTTCCTAACCATTGGATAGGTCGTGGCAGCACCTTCATGGACTGGCCCCCAAGGTCTCCAGACTTGACTGTTAGTGACTTTTTTCTGTGGAGCTTTTTGAAGGAAAAGGTTTAGTGTCATAACATTGCGACAGAAGATGAACTAATGAGGTTGATCGAAGAGGAACTGTTGTTGATACCTCGAGAGTTGTTCAGCAAAGCGTATGACTGTTTTCTATTTCGTTGTCATCAGTGCATTGCGATCGATGGACATCAGTTTGAATAAGGTTTATGGATCAAATAGATTTAATTTATTTATGAGTTACTTATATCTTTAATTCCCTAACGTTGTTTAGTGCTTAGTAACATCGTTAAAATTCAATAATTATGTTGTAACACTTAAGTAAATAAAACTATTTTAACGAAAAGGTACTATTTCTTTGATATCCCGCCATTTTGTCCTAATGTGTCAGAATTAACTGATACTCAGGTGTATTTCTTTTACATATGTGTATGTTAGGACTGTTGAGTTTCAGGTTTGTAGAGTGTTCGGTGCATCTAATATATTAATTCAAAAATAGGGACCTCTTCGTGGGACACCCGGTATATTTATCAATGCTTAGTTACAGCACTTAGTTTATGCCCGAAGTTTTAAATCTCAGAGATCAGCTAACGATGGTATTCAGACGTATAATATTATTTATTTAGACGATACCTCGCGATACGTTGAAGCCGACAAGGACAGCTCTGTGTAAAACCAAAGCAGCCTTTCTGCAGACTATAAACGGATTTGTCTAGGGCGCTACCCTCGTCACTCATCGTCCTGTCAGAAGCCATACGTGACTACTTTACTCACAGGAGTACTCCGTAACACGTGGATAAACTGAGGAATTGACCTCCGGGCTACAGATGACCTGAGGGGAGTCAAGAAATGTATAAAGCACGTCCTTATTTAGTACAGAGATAATTCTTGCTTCCAATAAAGTGCATTTAATTTTTATGTATCAAAGTTTTTGATCTTCAGAAATTAGTCCTAAATCGGTTTACGTTTAAAAATGTATTTCGAAACAATTGGCAAATTTTAATAAATGTAAGTGCATTTTTTAAGCAACTCGACACATATTTCGCTTTTGTATTATATAAAGACTTTTAGGTTTTTTAGTTTAAATATAAAAATGACATGAGGTATGTTAACACATTTTATACTATAGGCCCACGTAAGTCTAATATTGTAATTCTGTTAAACAGTAAATCAAATACAGAGTGTTCATAAAGTCCCTTAACACCCCGTCCCCTTCATTATTGTTGTTACTGAAAATAAGTTAACAAAACTTTGTATTTATCTTGTGTTGCATAACAGGACAAATGGTTTGACATATCTGACCATGTATGATTTTGGGGGGGGAGGTAAGGGGAGGATAACAATTTCACATATAAATGTAGGTCATGTAATACGTCATTGAAAAACTTATTAAAAGATAAACACAATGGCGCAAACTAGAGTTTAATATCCTACTTCGTTTCAAAGTTATGGACAATCAAAATTCTGGAAAATAACGTACAATCTACTAATTCCTAATATTAACAAATTAATAACCTGCTTCGCTGGTATAAAAACAATATAATTTTCCAGAACTTTGATTGTCCATTACTTTGAAACGATGTAGGATATTAAGCTCTAGTTTGCGCCATTCTGTTTCTCTTTTTATAAGCTTTTCAATTGTTCATTACATGACCTACCTTTATGTTTGCAATTGTTAACCCTCCTACCCCCCTCCCTCAAGCCCCATAAAATCATAAAGGTTCAGTCAAAGAAATTTTCCTATTATGCAAAACAAGATGTATACACAGTTTTGTTAAGTTATTTTCAATAACAAAAATAACAAAGGGGATTAATGGGACTTTATGTACACTCTGTAAATACCGAACATATTTCAGTACTCACATAACTAACTTAAAATTAATTTAAAACATCAAAGTTTAATTACGACCAACACAGTATTACTTGAAGTAAATGAAGTTAATTGAATCCTTAAAATGTTCTTCATATGTATAAATTATCTGTGTATCTGTATGTAGCATCGTTGCTCTCAAACGGTTGAACGGGTTTAGATTTAGTTTGTTTAGGTTTGAAAAGTGACTTAAAATCTGTTCAACCGTTTGAAGATCTATTATTAGCTCTAATCTATTTTTGTTTTGTGCCGGGGATTTTATTTTTTTTAATATTATATATTTTTTTTTTTATAGTAATTTTTATTTTCTGATTTTTTAATAATAAATACGAATATCAATCGAAAGCATTAATAACATTTACCTACTTTTAACAATGATAAATTTTACTCTCAAATATTAATAATTCAAACTTACTAGAACACTTACTACGTATAATATTATATCCTTAAGGAAAGCATATACAAGGGATTAGCTTGATAGTTGACCGAGCAAAGCGAGGTTTCCGATTTAACTCGACCGTTCGGCATTTCGTCTGTGTGTCTCACGATTACGGCCAAACGCCTTGACCGATTTTGATGATTTTTTGCATGAATGTTCCTTATTCGAAGGCCGAGCCATTTATATACATAGGGTTTTATCCATTTCTCATTTTTAACAACTTAAATAGAATAAAAATGGTGCCAGGACCGTTTCTCTCAGTGTAAGCTTTTTTCCAAAGCCAGTTTGTGGTTTAACCGTAAGTCGAATTTAAAAACTGATAACATTTAGCGGGTAGCAAATTTGATTTTAAAGAAAATTGAATTCTTGATTTTTTCCGTATCTCTAACGGTAAGCTCACAAAACGGCCGTAAACTTTAAATTTCTTTAAAATGTTCAGTGTTTATGTTCCTAACTACAAGACTGCTAACAAAACTAGGCCGGTTTTGAATAGTAATTTAGGATTATATCATTTGCCCAAAAATTACATATTATTGTAAGAAAGTGTGGAGGATAAATCAAAGAATTGAACTGTATATTTTTAAATTATTATATTATACAAGTATTTGACTTAGCTTTGCTTGAATTACAAAATTAGATGAAAAAATGAAACCTCGCGGCGATAAAGGATATACAAAAAATTACCGTTGGACAGCGTGGGAAGTGTTGGTACATGGGTTGAGATCACTATCACGACGCTTTTAACATCGTTTGTTTTCATTTTTTCTAATATTGGAATATGATATGGAACTGTAAATACATTGTTAAGTTTTAGTTATTTAAGTATGTGAATATTTAACTCTATGTTTTCCTTCGATAACGCGATATTTGTAACTACCTTACGCATTATTAACCTAAATAAAACGCAATGCCCCCTAAAAGAAAATCTTTAGCAGTTAAAGCTCAAGAAAAGAAAAAAATGAGAACTAGAAACTCCGGAATCGCGGGAATTGCAAAATAATGTTTAACTGGCTAAACCTTCTGCTTACTTCTTTACTCTCACACTATTTTTAACCTAAGCTCAAAACCACATTTGTTATTCCAACGAGCGAGGCCTACTGTTCACAGAACTACTATTAATGTGTTCCGCTATTGTGTCATAATCTATTGTTTGACATGTGCATAGCTTTTACATAAATATTTTCTCACGATGCTAAAGATAATTAATATGGTAAATACAAAAGTACTTTAAAACATACTCAAGTATTCCTAGAATTATATCTAACAAGAGGTTGAAGTTTGTAAATAGTTGTCTAATCCTTAAACGTCCTTAAAGTGAACCGACAAAAATTCAACCACAAATTGCAAATGTGTTAGGAGAAATTCGCACGCCCGTCTTTCTAAAATTCCATAGCGGATATTTGTACAATGGTCCTTAACAAAACATTCTTACATTGGTAAGCTTCTGTATATTTAGGCTACAGTTAAGCAAATAATACTTAAATTTCGGAACTTATTTGTTTATGCTTGACGTATGCATTAAGGCAAAGTAGCCTACTAGACACCTAACCAACCATTAGGATCATGTTTTTTTTTTTATTGCAATATGTGGGCTTTTATTTCTGGAACGAATTAAAACATAAAATAATTAAGTTCATGGTAGATAATCACAGTAAATAATAGATTTAACAATTGAATTCGTCCTTTCCCCCAACATTCTCTTGACCTCCTTCCACGAGATTAGATTAAATTCTACTTGCAAACGATTTAATGCCAATTAGTCTAGTAGTAGCAGTGAAATACAATTACGTTTAATTAAACTTATAAACCACAAGGTTTATACATTTAGCATAATGTCTAAGAATCGTGTTTAAATTCAACCGTATTTCTTGAGTTAGTTTCGAAAACATATAATTTTCTAATCGTATATACGTTTACTAGGTCAATTATACATAATCACAAAATAAAAGCTAAATACAAACACAAAACCACTGTTTAAGAGAGCTTAAATTTGTTTGGTTACAGAAAATCGTATGCCTAACCTAGATTGACCCAGTGGCGGATACATATTGGTCATGACCCCTCCCCAAAATTTTTTTTGAGGTCTGATTTATATGTTTGATTTAACCGTACAAGCGCCAGACAACACTATAGTTGTATAACCATCTCAGCTCGCCAAGCAAGTGGTAGACAGCACTATTGTATCGTCTGATTGTATGGAATATTTCACCAACTAAAAATCATCCAATCTCAATAAAAAAAAAAAACCATTGCAAAGAAAATGTTTTAAACGTTAATTTTTGGGTTTAAAAATTCGTTCTAAAACGTGTATTTACATACGTAATCTTCGTTTTACTTTCTCACTGTACTATAGTATAAAGAAAGTACACTTTTATCACTTTTTTGTAAAGTGATTGCAAAAAAATTGATGTTCAGATTTTTGAGGAAATATCCGTTTTGGGACCCTTTGAGTCCAAAAAAGTGGTTTTTACAAAATGTCTGTATGAATGTCTGTATGTATACAAAGCTAGAGAGAAAACTATTCTATCGATTTCAAAAAAAATTTCACCAGGCATGTCAATTAGGCCTGTGTACATTTGCACGAAAAAAGTTTTACAATTTTTTGAAAAACAACCACATTTAAAAAAAAAATCAGTTATTATTTGCTAAACGAGAATTTTTAGAAATATGTGGTTTTTGCATATGGTAGGGTACATTAAGGACTAAAACCGGAGACAACCCGGATTGTCGCTGTTTTTTGTCATAACATATACGGTATCCCGAAAAGTGGTTTCGGGACGCTCAAAAGTCCCGGAGTTCAGCTTTTAATAGATTTTAAGAAAATGTTTATTTTTTCACTTTTTTTAGACGAAATACGACACGATATAATGAAACATCGGTAAAAATTTACTTTAACTTGTCAATAGATTTCTAAGGGAATTTGATATAACATGAAAGAACACACCTAACTGATAGTAGAAACAACAAAAATTTTCCCGGCAAATAATATTTGTAGGAGTTATGAAAGAAATAAAACTTGAAATTGTATAGGTTAAGTTTCGACTTTTCCGCGATATTTGACGTAATTATAACAAAATAAATCACTTCACATACACCAAACATGTAAGAAAAAAATAAAGTAAACAATATTAACCCCAAAAGTATCCACAAAGCAAAAAATTTTGAAAATAATGTAACAAAATGTATTTTACCAAAACAAACACACCGAACAATAGAAAGTACACTATAACTGGGTATTTAAAATGGAAATTTATCAACGTTGCCAAATTGAACAATAGGTTATTGTACTGAATAAGATGTGTATAAATCAAGGACACTAGATAGTAAAGGTTGCCTCATTCCAGAAATTTCCAAAAAGTGGAGGTTCCAATAAATTATATATTATTATTTAAACGACTATGAGGCAACCTTTAATATCTAGTAACCTTGCGTATAGATATGTATTAGAAACCTGTGTACTACTAAACAGCTGACCGCAACATTTGAATCTCATTGGTATGATTATAATATATAAAAAATTATAGTCTAATATTTCGTCGTATTATCACTTTATATAATTAGAATAAAAAAAAAAAAACTAGAGGACTTACCTAAACTGTTTAGTCACAGTATTTTGCCGATAACAGTATGATTATAATATTTATATAATTATAATATTTCGTCGTATTATCACATTATTTATAATTCGAATGAGTTGCCTAAACTGTTCGTTTCAAAACAACAAGAACAATCCGGCAACGCTGGTAGATCGGTGAGAAAAACATGTCGGCACTTTACAATGTAATTCTCCATAAGGAACTTTTTATTTGAAAGTTTTTAATGTTGTACGTGTTGAAGATGGTTAAATATTGGTTTCCCGGCATCAGTGAAGTGTATAAATACTATATTTATTAAGAAAAAAGTTCAGGTTTGTCTGTTTATAGTAGTTTTGATTGACAAGTTAAAGTAAACAAATACCGAAACATCTGACGAAATTTCAAAATTTTGTTTGAATACTATTGAAATGATTGATCTCGATAAACAAATAAATGTGTGGAATTTTTTGTAGACAATGCGAACACCAACTTTGGTGGTTTAAAAGTTTAAAATCCGGTACATATACAAAATCGACTGTGCAGAATTTTACTATCGCAAAGAACAAAATTATGATCAAGAAGGCTGGAAACAGTGAAAATATCCCTTTCTCCAAGAAAAATCAAAATCATCTACAAACTCTCAGTAATATTTAAAACTTGTGTTATGTTAATTAAATTTTATAAAAAATTCCATGGTTATATAGCTTATAATAACCATAAAAACTAATAATTTAAAAAGTATAATATATTTTTTAAATAATATAAATTAAATATTAATGAAACAGATATCGAAGTAAGTCATAGTATATTTTGTGTTTCTCGTTTTTATCAATAGGCTATAATCAGGCAAACAAAATGTATTAACGAAACATAAATTTCTTTAAATATACAAATATTTTAAATTTTAAAAACTGTAATCATTGGAGACCTGGTGTTTGATACCTGGCTGGTTAATCCGCGGTTTTGTCCGTAAATGATCTGGTCACCATAGCTTAACCTCAAAACTCCCAACACAAAATATGTATTATATAGCCTACATTTACCGTAAATTATGACCACATTTAAACTTCTCTAAATAACTTTCACTGTTTAAATACTAACTTATAAAATAAAAACACAAATTCGTTTCACGCTGTACATAGAATATAGATTAAATTGAGCATTTTGTTTTGACAAATATTAGGCCTATACAGTTTCAACGATCAGCGACTCAATTAATTGACTTAGGCTACTAAGCTCGTGTTTTATTTCAATACAAATTAAAATTATTTATATGGTTATTTAAAAAGAGGATGGTGTACCCTTATATAACGTTCAAAATAACGAAAGAAATATACAGTATTGTAACATCCAAACACGTTATACGTAAACACAAAGTACAAGCTAAACACAAACACAAAATCACTGTTTATAAAAGCTTACCTTTCTTTGGTTACAGCGAAATGTAGGCCTAACCTCAAAACTCCCGACACTAATGTACACATTTTCCGTTAAATTTGAACAAATTAAACTTGACTAAATACATTTTACTGTTTAAATATTAACTTATAAAGTGAAAACTCAAACTCGAGTCACTTTGTACTTAGGGTGTTGTTCAAATTTAAACACTACGTTTCACAAAAACACAGTCGCGACGATCATCAACGCAATTACTAAGCTAAAGCACAGCTGTTTCCCCGATAAGCATTGTTGAGGGTGAGTCATCTGATAAACTTGTTTGTCTCACTGTATTCGATGTAAGGGACGGTTGTAGGCGAACAGCTGATATTTAGGTACAACGTTTTGAATAGCTTTATCCTACCTGTAAATGTGAAAGTTTTTATGTTTGTCTGTTTGCTTGTTTGTATGTAGGGGGTAATCTCTGGCACTACTGAACCGATTGAAAAAAAAGTTTTACTAATAAAAAGGTGCACTATCCCTGAGTAGCATAGGATATAATTCATTTCGATAAAAACCTTTTTTTATTTCAATATTTGTAAATTTCGTCGGACAAAATCTTAGGTTAGGCCTAGAATGATAAACCAACACATGCATTTACATTTATTACCATAGCAACCAATTGAATAAAATAACAGATAATACAGCTGTTTGCTCCAACATTTCCATTACCAGCTGATTTCAAAATTTGAAGCAATTATTTTTGTATTTCTAGCTTTTAGGTTACGGTTTTAAAGTGTAGACCTGAGCCTTGCTGGTTCTTTTAACCATTATTATAACTGCTGTTATAAAATAAAATAAATAATTTAATTTGAATATTTAACATTATTTACCATCTTATTTTTGAGGTTACTATTAATCCTACACATTTATTATAAATAAAACATAACATGTGTTTTTAAAAGGTTCAATTGGGGGTTGGCGTGCGGAGCACGCAGGGGTCTCCCCTAGTATTATTATATAAATAAACGGTACCAGAAACTGGCACATACTTTGTCGCAAACATATTTAAATTAGTGATTCACTGTGACTTCATAATTGTATTAAAGTAGGAGAGAGGATACATTAAAGTATAAGAGTAACTAATAAATATTAATATTATTATTAGCCAGAGAGAAAACTATTCGATCGATTTCAAAAAATGTGTACCAAACATGTCAATTAGGCCTGTATAAATGAAAGAAAAAAGGTTTTGAGAAAATTTGAAAAACAATCCACCTTTTTCTCTAAAAATGAGAATTTTTAGAAAGATGCTGTTTTTTGCATATGGTAGGGTACATTAACTGCTTCAAATAAGCCTAATTTTATCAAAATCGTTAAAGACATTTTTTTCATAAAAAAATAATAACTTATTTTTTTTTTGGTTTTGACAAAAAGGTGGTTGTTTTCAAATTTTTCAAAACCTTTTTTCATGCATCTATACAGGCCTAATTTACATGTTCGGTGCAAATTTGTTCGAAATCGATCGAATCGTTTTCTCTCTAGCTTTGTATACAACTATAGCTTAACTATTATCATTCATCCAATTGTTTTGACGGTTACACCGTTCGATATAGGGAATCAAAAGAGCTACAAAAAGAGTGTCTTGAAATTTTTTGATAAAATGCAATGGAATTTGAAAAACAGCCACGATTTTGAAATGCATGATTGAATTTAAACGGCTATTTTTTCTTGAAATAGATGATTGTTAGGTTAAACTTCTTGCCAAGTTTGAACTCAATCAGTCAAACCGTCCTCTAGATATGATTTATTTTGTACAAAAAACAAAATGGCCGATATCTGGAAAACGAAGAGTTTTCAGGCCTATGTTTATATGGACTTTGTTTCTTATGTTTAGCTATAGAATGAGCTGCAGACCCATTTGCGTATAGCTCAGAATCACCCAGTATAAACAAATGAAATGAACTACTTAGCAACAGAAGTAGACAAAATGTATTCAACCAATCGTAAGACGAAAGAACAATATTTTAAATAAATAAACTTAATATAATAATATAGGTAATTTGATAATATCTACGGCTTTTTCTTAAAGTATTAATTAAAACGAATTGCCCTTTGTGTATAATATCTGCCCAAAGTTCGCCGAAGAAATGTTAATCGTTTCATCTAGTTTTTATATGCAGTATTAATTAAGCTCAAGTTGTTTTCCTCTTTAAAATTGTATCACTCGTACGATCTCATACAAATCAGCAATAATTCATCACTTCTGGAAAATATGTGACTAAGGTTTCAGCAGAACAACTACACTAGCCAAATCGAACCAGCTGTTTTAAATACTAATTCAATAACGATATCATTAGTTACTTTGACTAATGTCTTCATTATGCATAATGACTAGCACAATAACATAATCGGTGACTAACCGCTGTGGCTAAAACATAAAAACAACCTTGTGGAACAATGAGTTAAGTTTACGCCTACTATCAGATGTGTTACCGTGTTTAATTTGATGTTTGTGGAAATAGGTTTCAGTTTAAATAGAGAAAATACACAGATGGGAAGTTTGGGACTAAATACAGAAGCTAAATAATAGTATAAGCATTGTATTTGGATAACCTAATAGAACTCCGATCCAATGCATTATTTCAATCCACTGGAAATTTGACGATAGTGGCGCGATCTATGGGGGAAACGACGAAAGCGGTGTGTAGCACCTATGTCTTGAATTATTTCTCCCTAGCGCTATCCCGCGGCGCAATCATGCAATATTTTCCCGACAACCTTTTCTTCGCCACACTGCCGCCGTATGCATGCATGATCTATTTTATTATTCATGATCTATGGTATAAGCTAAGTAGACCCCTACTTTTCATTTACAGTTCAAATATTCTGTTTCCCTTGGGCCTCTTTTATGTTGGTTGAGTAGTAAAAGAATAATCCTATCAACCGAAATTGAATTTCAGACATATCTCTTTATATTGCTAACATAAAGGTATATTTTCAATAAAATAGAATGGATACTAAAACTGTATAACTCCTCGTCCTGAGTAAATGCCGAGAAGATACAGGATTTGTTGACAATCGGCTCATCTTTAAGTAATAAATATTGTGTATTAAATACTTCACATTCGTACTTATTGTGTCTACGATACATTGAGGTGGCATATTAATTAGAACTAAATAATAACACAAAAACTGTAAAATAAAAAATAATTTAAACATTTTTTCATGAAATATGTTTGTAAACGTATCCGTTTTATCTATATATATATAAAATCGAAATACCACTCACTCACTCACTGACTCACTCATCACGATTTCTCAAAAACTACCGAAAGGATTGAATTGAAATTTGGTATGTAGCTTCCTCTAGGGCCATAGGTGCTCACTAAGAAAGGATTTAAACAAATTCGAAATTTTAGGGGGTTTGGGGGATCAAAGTCATTAAATCACGATTTCTTCAAAACTACTGAACGGATTGGAATGAAATTTGGTTTGTAGCTTCCTCTAGGGCCATAAGTGTTCACTAAAAAAGGGTTTAAAAAATTGGAAATTTTAGGGTGATTTGGGGGGTGAAAATTACTAAATCATAATTTCTCCAAAATTACCGAACAGATTGGAACGAATTTGGTATGTAGCTTCCTCTAGGGCCATATGTGCTCACTAAGAAAGGGTACAAAAAATTTCGAAATTTTAGGAGGGGTTTGGGGGAATCAAAATTACTAAAATCATAATTTCAGATCTTTTATTATTATGACAATAGTGCTTTTATTATTTAAGACATATACATAAAAAAGCCAAATACCACTCACTGACTGAACACTTAAAAAGAATACAATTACGTTAAAAAGATTGAAAATACCAACGACCACGGGCAACGCCGTACGAGTCAGCTAGTATAATATAACAGCTGATTTCACCCATCATCTGTAATACTTATCGGTAATTTTACTTCCCGGTAATGTTTACAACTTCTACCAATAATATGTCTGTCAAATTTTTTTAAAAATATTAGTTATAGAATCAATGTAAGCTAATACGATAACAAATTTGATTTGAGGCTACAAAATATTAATACAACCTTTTATCTTCAATATATTCATTTATTCAAATTTAAAGAAGAGATACGCAATCAATTAACTTCGGAAACATTCGTACATCTTCGTAAAACATATAATCATATTCGATTATTATTACTTTCCTCATTATAATATTAATAACTTCTAAATCATTTGATCTATCAATAGGAAATAAAAAGCGACTAAACGGTAAAATGTTTATCTTTATTTATGTAATATGCAGAGTGTTCATAAAGTCCCTTTAAGCCCCTTTTGTTTTGTTACTAAAAATAAGTTAACAAAACTTTGTATACATCTTGAGATGCATAACAGGACACATTTTTTGACATATCTCACCCTTTATGATTTCGGAGGCTTAGGGAGGTAAGGGTGGTTAACAATTTCAAATACAAAAGTAGGTCATGTAATACACCATTGAAAAGCTTATTAAAAGAGAAACACAATGGAGCAAACTATCTTACTTTGCTTTAAAATAACGGTCAATCAAAGTCCATTAGTTTGAAAAGAAACAAGAAACTAAGCTCTAGTTCGCACCATTCTGTTTCGCTTTTAATAGCTTTTCAATGGTGTATTTTAAGGGGGCACTCCACCCAAATATTGATATAAAAATGAAAAAAAATTTAAATTGATTTCACTTAGTTTTGTTTGCTGTGATTTTCTGAACAATTTGATATACAATAAGTATAAATAATATGCTTATAATTAGTTTAGTTTATCTAAAAACTAAACGCTTACACATATTTCAGGCTGACAGATGTATATTCTCCAAATAACTTAGTCTTTTTCTAGGCTGTTTTCCGAAAGTTTTGTTTTCACACGTTTTCATTTACTGTGGCAGACATAACTCAAGTTGCATTTGAGATAGCCTCATTATTTTTATTTTTTTATTTTGAAGAGGACATTTCATTGTCCAACCTGTAGTATGGATATACATTAGTTCCTATAATAAATATTTTAAGAAATGATTAAAAAAAATATTTTACTAAAATTTTTATAAAAAAATTAATTAACATATTTTTTACATAAATATTTTATATAATATCCATACTACAAGTTCTAGAATGGAATGCCCTTTTCAAAATAAAATGAAAAAATTTGACACAATTGTTGCGTCATGAAATTTTGTAGGCAAACCTCAGATTCGGATTCAGCATCCCAAAAAACATATAAAATGGAAAAAACCAAAACTACCCCAAAACTTTCCTGTGAAAAACACAATTTGACTGGACTAATGGTCGAAGACAGGACAGGCATTTACCAACAAAATACCAACAACATGACTCATAGATAACGGGTTTTTCAGTATCACTCGGTAATATTTAAATAAGTTAAGCGACAACTGTTATTTCCGTAACGGTACGTCGTAGAACTGTGATTCAAATGTTTTTTTATTCGTCTAAGTAAGACGAAAAAAATGATGTATCATTCGATAATGTAGGCCTAATGTATCAATTGTTTGCAAATTATAGTGTAACAGAGAATTTCTTGGAATATTAGTCGATGCCGGCAGTCCCCCGGTTGACCGCTTCTAACAAAGGCATTGTTTGTTAATAGATGATTAGGACGGTCCTTTCTACCTGAGGGGTGTGTCTCTACGTTTTGAGGCAACTATAATATACTATAAATATATTTAAGTATAATATGCGTAGGTTTTATTTGTACGGCTTTGTTTATCATGTTTTAGGGAGAGATGGGGTTTATTTTGCATCGTAAGTCTGAAGCATGTTAACATCAAAACCAGCCTTGAGCGAAGTACAGTACAAGTGTTTGCTAATTTGATACTATACAAAAGGCCCACTAAAGCAGAAGCTATTATCCTCCCTGTGCCGTGATAATTGTCTCATGATTTATTCAAATAGCTTGTAACGTCTTGATATTCAGGGAGCGAGAGCGCTTCATTTATTATTTTTTTGAAGTGTAACCTTCTATTTATAGGCGCACCTCGGCGCTATGTTTGCTGACAGTGAATCGTATTTTACCGTCACCCATTTACTCATGCAATTTATGAAAAAGTTTTGGTCTTGCCGAGATTCGAACCAGCAGGGTTCATCACCAAAGACTAGCGTTAGCCGGCTAGGCCACAAATGCATTGCTAATCTATATACAGGGTGTATCAGGAAGAAACGGAAAGAATTGCAGGACGTGTTCTACTGGTGAAAATAATGAAAAAAGTTCCTATAAACATAGGTCCGAAAACGCTTCGTTTTCCAGATATCCGCCATTTTGTTTTTTGTTCAAAATAATTCATATCTAGAGAACGGTTTGACTGATTGAGTTCAAACTTGGCATGAAGTTTAACCTGTCAATGATATATCTCAAGAAAAACAAAACGATTAAATCCAATCATGCGTTTCAAAATGGCGGCTGTTTGAAAATTACAAACCTAAATTACTCCAAAACCGTACATTTTAACGAAAAATGTAAAGACACCTTTTTTGTAGCCCTTTTGATTCCCTATCGAAGGGTGTAACTGTCAAAACAATCGGATGAAGGATAACAGTTAAGTTATGTGTACTAATTGGTTTGTTCAACTCAGCATCCTATACAAACACAGTAAATACTACAATATTGTATGGACATTTGTTGTCATTACCTTTTAACTTAGCTATTATCCTTCATCCGATTGTTTTCAAAGGTTTTCAAAATTCGAAATTTTAGGGAGTTTGGGGGGGGGGTCAATTTACTAAATCACGATTTCTCTAAAACTGCTGAACGGATTTAAATGAAATTTGGTATGTAGCTTACTCTAGGTCCGTAGGTGCTGATAAGAAAGGGTTTAACAAAATTTGAAATCTTAGGGGTGTTTGGGGGTCAAAGTTTCTAAATCACGGTTTCTGTAAAACTACTGAACGGATTGAAATGAAATTTGGCATGTAGCTTCCTCTAGGGTAGGTGCTAATAAGAAAGGGTTTCAAACAATTTGAAATCTTAGGGGGTGTTTGGGGGTCAAAGTTACTAAATTACGATTTCTCCAAAACCACTGAACGGATTGGAAATAAATTTGGTATGTAGCTTCCCCTAGGGCCATAGGTGCTCGCTAAGAAAGGGTGTAAAAAATTCGACATTTTAGGGAGGGTTTGGGGGATAAAAGTTACTAAATCACGATGTCTCCAAAACCATTGAACGGGTTGGACTGAAATTTGGTATGTGGCTTCCCCTAGGTGCTCGATAAGAAAGGGTTTAAAAAATTCGACATTTTAGGGGAGGTTTGGGGGTCAAAGTTACTAAAAAGCCCCATAAGAAATACATAGTGTAATATATTTATTGATATAAAATATTTGATGTTAATATTCATTTAACTTTGATTTGTTTATCCGCGCAAAGCCGGATCGGGCCAGCTAGTTTCGTATATTAGAGTTGGGTATATAAGTGTAAAAGATTGTCCTACGTCATAGACTTTATCTGTTTTCTTGAATGTGTTTACATTCGTTACCATAGCAACCAATTAAATAAAATGACAGATAAACAGTTGATTCAGATCTACAGCTTAGTAACAGAAAAAAATTCCATAATGTATTTTATCCGTAGGATCCTTTAGACTTCTTGTAAAGTCTGCATGTAATTTATTAGACACAGTCTTATAAAAGTATAATTATAAAACATTTGAAAGTTTAATACGTGTTGGTTACAATATAAGATAATTATGTGAAATTGTAGCCTACTATATATCTATACTAATATTATAAAGATGTAAAATCTATTTGTATGTAGAAGCTAATCTCTAAAACCGATTGAAAAAATAGTTTTACTTATAAAAAGCTACACTATACCTGAGTAACATAGGCTATAATTCATTTTGATAAAACCATTTTTTATTTTAATATTTGTAAATTTAGACGAAAAAAAATTTAGGTTGGGCATATACTAATGTATCAACACATAAACATTTATTACCATAGAAACCAATTGAATACAATAACAGGTAAAACAGCTGTTCGCTCCAATATTTCCATTAACAGCTGCTTTCAAACCTAGAAGCAATTATTTGTATTTCTATCTTTTAGGTTAGGTTTTTACTAAAGTGTAAACCTGAGCTTTGCTGGGTCTTTTATCCTTTATTATAACTGCTGCATAAAATATATGAAATATTTGATTTGAACATTTAACATTATTTACCATCTTAGCTTTGGGGTTATTACTAATCCTACACCTTTATTATAAAGAAAAACATAACTAGATCACGTGTATAGGCGTGCGGAGCACGCAAGGATTTCCCCTAGTGTACACATAAAAATTAATGTGTGTTTCTTTGTTTGACCGCCAGCTCTGACCAGAAGAATCTTATTTGATCAGTTCAAAATGAATGGTTCAATAAGCTCACTAAATTGTGTTTGTTCATTTAATCTAAGTACACTATAATGAAACACTAGCGAAGCATTGCCGGGCCCGCTAGTATGCATATATTTTATGATATAATTACGTTAAGTGCATTGTGAAAATAGTTTTATGTAAATGTAATTAAGTTTGAAAATGTCTAATGTGGATGACGAAACATCTGTGGTAATGAAAGAGTAAGGCCAACTATAGACTTCTTTAATGTTTAATAAAATAAAATAATTGAAGCATACCATTATATCTCAATAATAGGAATGAACATGTTCATTAATGATTTAACATCACCGCTTGCCTAAGATTCTGCCTTGCTCTAACTCTAACCCTTGTCGCTTATAGCGACTGTCAAGACGGAATACGTGACTACCCTGAATTATGGAATTATTCCTCACGAACGATATTACATGGAGGAATATAATCCAACAATAGTTCGCTGTTTAGATACTAGAATGCGCTTGATTAGATTACGTACTACTATAGAGTATCTGAAATAAGAGTTGCGTGATGTTGGAATGCTTGACATTTACAACTATCTTCCACATATAAAATTTGAAGTGGTAAGGGAAATTTCTTGGAAGCTGTTAAACTATCGAGAAAGATTTATGTAAACATAATTCGAAACCAAAATTTAATTTCTATGGCTTTAGGGTTTCAACCAATTATTTGCGAAATTATTCTACTCACGAAGACGTTGAATAGCTGCCCACGTGTACGAAATGTATAAGTAGAATTTGTAACTCGGCCTCGAACCGCTTCACAAGCCCTTTTTGGTTCCGCTTGCAGCGAAAAAACTCTCTTTGTGAGTTTTGCACCTGGATCTTGTGGCCTCGGACTTCTTACTGCTACACTTCGTTCTTAGCGGTTCGTAGTGGTTCAACGATAAAATCCCCCTAGTGGATTCAAACCAAGTACTTTATGGTATTTTACAGTGTGATGGATTTTGGGAGAACCAAACGAGTTATTAAGGTCGTGTGAAAAACAAAATGTGTTGAACAATCTCCTACATTCATATTTTTACATAAAACCCCAAAAAAAGGTAAATTTTAGTACGGAAAATTTCAAAAGCATGTAGGCCTATTTCCCTTCAAAAAAAGCTTTGGGTTATGTTGTGTGGAATGGGCCCTGGAGGCTCACTCTCGGATTTTCTTTTAAATTAATGGACTTCTCCAATTATGGTTTTTTAACACTGCAGGTAATTGAGCTCTTTAAGAGTTTTTAATATTTTACATAATTCTTAACATGTTCATCACATTATTAAAAAACATTGCCCATATTTTTCCCACCATTTTCTTTTCTCCTATATTTGCCGTAAACTTCAAAATTTCCCCATTTTGGGAAAAACACCAATCCGGCAACACTTGCCTGGCGGCCTGGAGCACTGCAAGTCAGTGACAGTCAGTGTTGCCACAATAAAAATGTTGGAACTAAATTTCCCAGAACATCATTTAAAAGAGACTATGTATTTATTTCTTACAGAAATATTTGGATTTGCCCAACATTTTTCGATTGGAATTTATAACTGGCTCATTGTTTGTGAATGTTGATAATTACCAATAAAAACTTTCGAAAACCGAACCCAAAATTTGAGTTTTTGAGGGTTTTTGCGTACAATTTAATTCCAACTATTTTCAAAATCTTAAATTTCTAATTTTTTTGGATTTTAAGACTGCCATAGCGACTTCCCTGCTACAATGAGATGAAACTTTAAAATGCCACCAGTAAATGGTGAGATCTACACTAATACAACCTACAGTAATTATTTTATTTAGAAACCATCGAATTCTGAGTTAAGACTTAGCTTAGAGGTTATCTTTAGCTCAATGGGATTTCAAAGAAATACCTTTCGCATGTTCAAATTTTGAATCAACAAACGCTGTTTTTAAAACGTTGTGTAAACCAAGTTCTTGGTCTTCGAGAAATTGATTTGAGACTTTATGTTGGAGTTTATTTTATTCCTTAACCCTCCAGGACACGCGTGACCACCTGTAACACCAGTACAAGCATGCGGACTGAGAGTCCGCTACCTGTTTTTTACAGTTTAAACGTTTGATTGACCTTGTAGTTGTTGTGTGAGCTACTCTTAAGTATTTTCTTTTTTTTTAGTTAATTTATTAGATAAATATATTTAAAAAAGTTTAAATGAATCACTTAAACTGTATAAACACACATTTATTAACCTAGAAAACTAAAGATTATAATATATTTAAAAAAATAAATTCCATTACATATGTCAAACAGTATGTTATAAAAAGGAACCTCCACAATGAAATACCAAGACTAAAAAATATGAATGTTCATATAGAATTATTTTTCTCTTTTAATTATGTATTTATGTTACTAGCAAAACAATGTTAGTTCCGTTAATGCATATTGTAAACAAATTAGTGTACAAAGCAAGTATTTTAAATGTATTATTGTGAATCTATATTACATCTATTTTTTATATATATATATCTTTTTTGTTTTATTATTTACAAATAAAATCAGGAATACACACTTCTTTTTCAATTAACATTTTATTTTGAAACTTTCCTACCTTAGAAACGAAACGACATTCTTTACTATGTATATTCTTTTTATTTTCCTATTTGATTTTAACAATTAATTATTTTTATTGCTTTGTTTGTTGAAAGTGGGTTTAAGTTAACATGGAAAACACAATTTTTATATAAAACAATACTATACCATTTCTGGACTTAAAATCAAAATTTTTTTATTATTTTTTTAACGCTTGTAGAAAAACCTTTATAGACCAAATGTAAATTTTGTGGGAAATCTAAAAATATACGTTTAACCTTGTCATTAACACATAATAAATTTACGGTTGTGTGCGAATGTTAGTAAAATACGTTTAATTTATTTATTTAAACGAATATTTCTCGAGTTTATTTTAATTTCACCATAATGGAGTGGTATTTTATACGGACGAAAAGAAAAGTTTTCTAAAGTAAGCCGGATAATTCCGTAATATTTGGCTTCACTCCAGTCCATAAAACATTTACGACAATATTTTTGGCGCCATTACCAAACTATGTATCTGATATAAATCAATATAACTGATACTTTATTTTTGCGTTATTGCGAAAATGTGTTTGAACAATCTCTTACTCGAAGTACTAATTTCAAGTAAACATGATTTGCTAAGAGAAATATAATTTGGAAGTGAAAATTTAAATTAGAACTTCATTAAACTAGAATAAGTATAAAGATAAGTCAATGCATGAACATTTGACAAATGTTGAAACATTGGGTACATATCGGAATGTGGGGACCAACTGGTAGGTGCATTGACTCTTTGTCTGAACCAATGTGTCATGTTTGTGCAATAGTGTATTATTGTGTTTGTGTTTTATTGTACTGTGATTGAGTGTTTGTGTTCCAATGATTGACAAAGGTTTATCCTACTACGAAACTTGAAAATGGATGAACAGCTGGAACGGCAAAACAAAATAGAATTTTGGAGACTGTATAAGTTACACAATTATTTAAATATTTAAAAAATTAATGTAGATTTTTAATTGATTATTGACTAAAGTAAATTAATTCAAATGAAACAGGCATAGGATGCTTCACCAATTCAAAAAAATAAGCACATGTTTTTTTTGTTGCCAAAATGTGCTTTAAGATAAAAGATCTAAATAAATTTAACTGTATTATGTTATATTGTTGTGTAAAATTGTACACCCAAAATAGCAGCTTTGTATATTATAACTTACTCGAATTTTATAGCGTTCTACTTTTCAGAATTTGTTCACCTAAGTTACTTCCTAAACTTTAGTTTAAAACTTACTAAAATATTTCATTTATATGGATGAAACTTATTGAAGAACTTATAATATTTAAAATTTTGAATTCTTACTGCGTGTTTTCTTGTGTTTTTTTCTAATGTTTTATCAATTTCATTTACAAATAGGCCCTAAATATACATTATATAAATAAAAAGAAATGTGTGTGGTCCTCGGACCACCGTCAAGAACGAAGTTCATCACGCCTTTTCTTCAATCCTTTTACCAGCCTTAACGGTAACATACACACATAATTTTAATCTTGCAATTGCCGTTTATTATTACTTTGTTCATTATACAAATATTTACTGTTTCCCTACGTCTAATATTATTATAATAAAGGTGTAGAATTAATTGTAACATCAAAGCTAAGATGGTAAACGCAGTTAAATGTCTATTCATTGTAAATACATCCAACAAACATAAAATGTTGGTTCATCAGTCTAGGCCTAACCTAAAATTATTGTATGTATGTTGCCGTTAAGGCAGGTAAAATAAATTAAATATACACACAATAATTATAGGTTAAGCCTATACCAATGAATGTATTCACACCTTCATTATAATAACATTAAACGTGTGGAAACAGCAATACTTGAATCGAAATATATAATTATATTGACTTACTTTTCTAAGTTTGTATTAATTTCCATTTTATGTTAATAGTTCATTCCAGCGCTTGACGTTAATATCTGCTTCGGATGGAACCGATCATCTCTTAATTTAAATTTATGAACCAAAACATATGTTTCTCGAATGTATTTACATTCATTGCCATAGCAACCGATTTGATAACGCTTTTTCGTTACTCGTTCGAATAACTCCTACCGCATCCGCGTTAAGGAACTTCGTTCAAAAAGGAGTTACATTTGTACGTAATTCACATTAACGACTGATTCTTTCAAAATAATAGACACTTTAGAAAAATTCTATAAAAAAACTAAACTTCACGATTTTATAAGTGACAAAGAATAACAATAGATTGCGCTAAGACAGAGAGATACTTGTAACAATCAGACTTGTCCTTGTCCGTAAGGACAATAGCAGCTTCTGTAAAATGTGTCAATACCTTCCTTAAAGTGTAGTTGGAATAATACACCACTAAAGAAGATTAAAATGTTTAATTGCTTTTATTCTCACAAAAGGAACAAAATAAAGAGCTCTAACGAACAGATAAAAGAACGTGTTTCCAGAGTAAATTATATTTTTAGACGCCAAGACGCCTTATATTATGTTGTGTAAAGACTGTAATTGCAATTTGTTGTAGTGAAAGGAATTTTATCGTAGAAAAAATTAACAGCCTTCATGTTTAAGAAACACTGTTATTAAATAAGTTACATCTTAAAATAAACGAATTAATTTACTTTATTATACTGTAATTTTTGTAATTTACAAGTAAAAATACAAAAGTTAGGCTTTGGTCTGTCTTTTATAAAGCTTGCACAAAATTTTTTAATAATAATTCAACACTTGTGAGTTGTTCCATTAACATAAATAATTTTATTTAAAAGGGTAACTATACAAAACCTTACAAATATCGTTTAGTACTGCATGTCTTTGATCAGCTGTGTTAATAACTAGATATATTTTGGGGTTATGTTTCGGTTTATTCTATTATTGTTATTATTTACTAACTATCATTAAAGAATTATAGTTAAAAGATCGTGATTCATATTATAACGGGTTTTTAAGTTTCAAAAACAAATCTTTAAAAAAAAATTAAATATACTTTTACAAAGTAAACATAATCAAACCCTCTTTAATCTTTTACAAAAAACGTAAACATAGGCTATACTGCTATACTGGTAACACCAATATTACAGACTGCAAAACATTTGTAATTTATTCTAAAGGTTTTTGCCTTGCATCGCTGTTTTTATAAGCATTCGTGTGAATGTTCCGCAAACATTCTTCTTTTTTGTAATGTGAAATTAAAGTTTTCACAGCTTCAACACTGCATGTATATTTTGCCATCGTATTATAAAATATAAAAGGAAAAGAACACGAGGAATAAAATACACGAAAGCTGAAAAACATATATTTTGAGGTTAGGAGGTTACCAAATTAATATTTTATCTTATTAGCGAATTTCCACAGGAAAAATGAGCTATTTCAGTGGCCCTTATTGTGATACTCAAGGTCGGGAGTAGCAAATGAGCACCGATCATGTTCCCCAGAACACGTTTTGGGTTGTCATTAAAATCATATATATATGTGTGTTCGCACTCTAGTAGCCGCATTGTAAGTCCGATTTGGTTCAAATTTGGTACACATGTTGGTTGTCTAAGTCGCTTGGACGAGTCTGTTAGCCAAACAAATCCAACAACCGGAAGCACGTTTTTTGACCGGAATTAACTATTTTTGTTTTTATTTTTCCTACGAGAATAATTGTTTTTTAGAGCTTTTCCTACAAAAATAAATGTAGGATGTTATTGTGCACATTTTTTTTTACGCGACCTTATAGATCACTTGGTTCCAACAAAATCGATCAAAACGTAAAATACCATAAAAGTACCCGGTTCAAAGCAATTTGGTGGATTCTATCGTGGGGTTGGCATGCGAAGCAAGCAATGCATTGTATATTGAAGATAATCCCAATTCGGGGGTTGGCGTGCGAAGCACGCAATGCACTGTGTATTGAAAATAGCCTCAATATGCGGAATGGCGTGCGAAGCACGCAATACTTTGCGTATTGAAGATACTCATAATATGCGGAATGGCGTGCGAAGCACGCAATGCTTTGTGTATTGCAGATACTCCCAATATTCGGAATGTCGTGCGAAGCATTTTGCAGCTATACAGCACCGTCGTGAGTAGTCCTATTTCCAAAATTGTTGGTTGAAACCCTAAAACATATTCCTATGTACTTAATTTTGGAAATTTGCTCAACTCACGTCAGCAGTTCAGCTGCGTGGTCGAATTATTCTTATTCTTTTTGAAAAACTTTGTCAAAGTTTACAACATGTCAAAGATTGATCAAAGTTTGATGAACGAATTATTGCGTCAAAGAATCGTAAAATTTCATCGATGGAAAATCTTTAATCAAACAAATTTGACGTTTATCTCATAGTGTAATAGGTACCTAAAGTAATGAAGTTAAGAAACAATAAATAATTATAATGCATGATAGGTAACTATTAAAGACGGGACTTGGTATTAGGGCAAGTGAACTAAAAGCTATTAAGGGTCGGCTCTGGTAAAACAGAAAGCAACATGTGACTCCAGCGCTTCACCCAATAGCGACATTGTTCATCCTAAATCCATTTAAAACCCGCAATTATTCAAATAGCGTTTTTTAAAAAATATCAAACTCTTGGGGACAAAATTCTTCATCCGAATGGCTTGGTAATTTTTCGCTATAATTAATAGTTACAACGTAAAAAATTATTTAAAATCACCCTATAGTGGTGGTAGATTACACGGACATTGCTCAGCCTAAATCCATTTAAAACCCGCAATTGTTCAAATAGCGTTTTAAAAAAATACCAAACTCTTGTTGACGAAATTCTTCATGCGAATGGCTTCGTAGTTTTTCGCTATAATTAATAGTAACAACATAAAAAAATATTAAAAATCAGTGTTTTAAATTGTAAATAAATATTAAACAAAATATTTTTCTTAGTTTTTAAAAAGCCATTTGCATGCATATTGACCATAGCTTTAAAATGACATATCGTATATAATTTTCCGATCAAAAATAAAGGAAAAATTTTGATTTTAATTTAACATTGGTCTTATGGAGTGTCAGCCAACATGGCCGACGGCTAGAGCCGACCCTTAAGGGTTTTTTGTAGTGGCGACCATCTTGGATTTTTATCACTTAAGAGCAATGTTAAATTTACAACCATTTATTTCGTTATTTTGTTATTTAATAAAATAGTTTGCAAGATCTCACTTTTACCACAGGCGCAATTCGCATCCGTTTTGCGTTTCATGTTTATTTAAATTTCTTTCATTTGTCACGTAATTAACTTTTTTTATGTAACAAGTTTGAAGTTTTTTCTTTAAAAAATAAAAAATGTGTAATTAAAAGTGAATCGCAAGCAGGCCAAAATTTTATAAAGAATATTTAGTTTTTTTCTCAGCACTAAATTACAAAAGGTGGATTTATAAAATGTTTGAAATGAGGCAATGTCAAAGCACTCTTTAGAGTGAAGCGCTGGCGTCGCCGGCTTCTAACCGAAACTGTTAAATGGAGTTTGTGTGACTTGTAAAACTAACCTAAGTAGAGGATACCCTGTCAGCCCTATTGAATCTGATTCCCATAAGAGCAATACTACAGAATAAATAATTTTTTTTCGTTAATTCGTGGAATAAATTTAAAATGTTGGTTTCATTTTGAAGTACTGTCATATTCGGATGTTAATTGCAGAATACATTTTCTAAAACCATTTTATTCTTTTCATAAACGTATGATATAAACAGTAGAAAATAATAAACTTAATTAATTTTTTACTCAGTTGCAAAAACCCTTAGCAATCAACAGCCACAATCTATTTTACTTTAAGCAAAAAGATACAGCTTACTTTTTTTTACGAAACTAACACAAAAATATGCTTAAAGTATGGTTAGGTTATTTTAACATTGAAATTGGTTGCCAACTTCGCCGTTTTGAACTTAAGGAGCCGAGCCTTTTATCATACTGGAAGAGGGCCTTGCACCACTGTACCATTATGCTATTAATATTTACTAAATTAACCTGAACAAAAATTAAAAGTAATATGAGATTATAACTGACAATATTTAATTGCATTTACATTTTTAGGTATAATTATTTTGTATAAATGGATAAGTAATACATTATATTACATTTATTAAACGGTAAGTAAATAAATTTGTGTAATTAATATTGAGTTTAACTTGTGAGAAATTGATAGAATAAATGTTGAACCAGAAACTCACATCTAATACATTTATTAACTCAAACGCGTTTCAACGACAAAGACGCCATCTTCTATGATGCACGAGCTACAATAATCAAACTATAACTGTTACTAACTATAACTATAACATTTATAGTTATAATTTGACTATTGTAGATCGTGCATCAGTGAAAATGACGACTTCGTTGAAACACGTTTAGTTAATAAACGTAGTAGTTGTGAGATTTTGTGTTCAAGATTTATTCTATCAATACATTTTGTACAGTGAACTTCGAAAATTTTAATTTGCTTTTTTAACAACTGAGATAACTTTGGCCCTTAAGGGTGACTTTGGCCCAAATCTTGGAAAAAGATAGTTTGAACTGCTGTTAGTTAACAAATAGAGCTATCGACTTGGTTCTTGTGTAACATTTTCAAAATACATGTTTATTACTTTTGTAGATTGCTTAGTTTCAATTGATTTTATACCCAACTCATTGTACAGTAACCTACCTACATTAATCCATAATTATAATTCGGGTAACTTTATCAGAAACCATATTTGGCCTTACTTTTTATGACAGTTTTACATTTTTAATAAGTTTATTAAAGGCAAGATTGGACAAAATTTTCTAAAAATCTTAGAAATAAAATAAATAAGTTCTGAGTTTTAAAAACCAGTTAATATAAGCTTGGAAGTACGCAGAGTTTAAAAAAAAATAGTACATGGAAGTTAATTGTACGGGGTGGTCTGGACCTAGCATTAAATTTGTTTTTATTATAGAACAACATAAATGCAACTTAAATACACAATTTAAAAAATTCTACTTCACACATCCACTTAAAAAAAATATATTTTTTTTCTAAACTGAACTTTTACCTAAACATTTAGAATTTATGGGATATTTCGAAACATTCGTCAAACTTTAATACAACCACCGTATTCTACATTAAATTTCAAGTAAGGACAAATAGATTTTAATTGAACTAGAAACTAACTACATAATCACGTCTTAATTCATTACAACTGTAAAGTTATAATTTTCTTTAAAAAATTTTAAAAATATATTTCATGCACAATTCTTTAAAAAAAAATGCTAGAGAGTAGCAAATGCTATAAAACCCCCGAAATATCCCATAAATTCCAATTTTTTGGGTTAAAGTGCAGTTTAGAAAAAATAAATAAAATATTTTTTTAAGTGGATATGTGAAGTAGAATTCTTAAATTGTATATTTTAATTGCATTTATGTTGTTCTGCCACCCAAAAAAAATTTTAACGCTAGGTCCAGACCACCCATATAATATATGAGGAATTTAGAGCAATTTATGTGAAAAAAACACAACAAAAGGCCAAAGTTACCCCAGTTGTCCAGTACATAGAATAAATCATTAAACCAATATTTTCCTTAAACCTGCTCTAAGAAAAACGTTTCAAATGGTATATTTTTGTTATTGTAACATAACCAGTATGCATAATTCAGCAACAATTCAATTTAGTTTTCTACCGCTTAGGGAATTGCTACTGCATTCTTCATTCAATTCGTACCAGACTGCTGACCGGGACAGTATGCTGCAGGTTTGTTGCCTAGGACCACATTCTTCTTTGGTCTGTGCCATACGAGGTCATCCATACCTTATATGTCACCCCCTTTCTCCCTTAGTTAGGAATAAAACAATTGTTTTAGGTGTGCGTTATGTTAGCGATAGTCCGAAATCCGAATCTGGATTGCAACCGCTCACCGGCATTTCGAATAACGATGATATCAAGTAGGCAACGGAAGCCTATCTAACGGCATGAAGAAAATTTTAAAGCTTGGTTTTTCAAATGTGATAAGACCTGACTTGAAAAAAGAGCAAACAAATTTGTGTAGGAATCGAAATACATTTTCAGTCTGGAATGTTGTTATAGAAAGGAAATGAAAGAAACTGGGGTTCAAGCAAGGATTCAATCTTTGTAATAAAACATGTGTAGGAATCGATGTTCAATACGTAACCATGACTACCACTGATACTAACGAGGATTACGTCTATTACGTTGAACGCATACTTAAAACTGTATTATATTATACGAGATTCAACACTTAACATACGTAATTATTACTGCGAAGAAATATATATATATATATATATCCGAATATAAGCTTTACTGTTCAACAAAGTGGAGCAACAAAGGATTAAGTACGTATTACACTTGTACTTTAATGCGTTTATGATTACGTATTAGATTTGTTTCACAGTAAGTTCACAACGTAGATTTGAAAATAGATTTTATAAATATAAAATAAAATATTAGACATAACATGATATGCAATAAAGCATCCTACATGCAGAGTATTGAAAAAGTCCCTTACGCCCTAAATAATGCTAAAACAAATAAAAATACAAATTTTTAATTTTAATCATGGACACAGATGATAAGATTCTACATTTCAGAGAGGTTACAAAAATTATCCGCCCTCTTGAATCCGCCATTTTGAATGTAACTTTTATTTTTTTTAATGGACATGTGATACATCATTTCGATGTAGAATTTCAAGAGAGAATAAACGGTGAAATTTTCACATCTATATCTTTCACCGATCTTAAACGGCGGCAAAAAAACAACGAAATCGTGTTTTCCGATTTTGTCCTACTTTGCTGTACTATTTGTATTATAATAATAATTATTCTTTTTAGATTCAGATTTAAAAAAGCTTTCATACGATATGCCACACAACTGTATTTGGTTGAACCAATCGAAATCAATTTTGAATAAATCAAAACGGCTGTAACTCAAAATATGTAAACACTCCCAAATATCGTTGTGTGACACATCGTTTGAAATCTTATTTAATTCTAAATTCAAAGGTATAATAATTAGTATTAGAAAAAAAAAAATACAGTAAAATGGGGCAAAATCGGAAAACACGATTTCATTCTTTTTTGGCTGGTTAAAGAATGTGCAAATTTCAGGGTTGGTTTTCTCTTAAAATTCCATATCGAAATGATGTATCACATGACCACATTCCCATTAAAAGAATAAAAGTTACATTAAAAATGGCGGATCCAAGATAGCGTATATTTTTTAACCTCGCTGAAATGTAAAATCTTATCATCTGTGACCATGATTAAAATTTCAAATGTGTATCTTTATTCGTTTTAGAATTATTTAGGGGGTCCGATACTATTTCAACACTCTGTATGTGTAGATAGCCCTACTAATTTTGTTACTGAATTTAACAGCAAGCGACATCCTCAGTGGCTTTAAGGGTAGCACATAGGTATCTAAAATACAGAAAACTATCAGGATTTGAGCTTTTGCGCATTTTTTATAAATAAAAAATAACAATAAATTAAGACTTTTGGTGTTTTTCGTTGATATTATAAAAAGTTATGAATAGATCACGATACCTTCAATAGAACATCGGTAGAGAATTAAAATCCCTACAAACTGTTTTTTATAGACCCCAATCGGGCCATTTTTCACCGATAAAAGTATGAAAAACGCTTAAAAATTAACATTTTTTTTAAACTCATATCTTTGTTAATTTATAAAATTATGGGCAGATCTTTCGGAAAATGATTGTTTGTTATGTGTACTTCATACACTCGGAAGATGAAATTTGTCGCATTAAGAGTTTTCGAACAATTACAGTATAAACAATTTAGGCCATTATCTTGCATAACGCGCCCTATCAATCGATTTAAATTGTATAAACGTATTATGAAAGAAGGCATTAAAACCTACAGTTCTTATATCTTCAAATTTTGAATAAGGTTGGTAAAGTATTATAAAAATGGTTTCGAACATAGCGCGAAAAGCGTAAATTTACGCAGGGCTATAGAATACAAGGGCTGGTCCACTTCTTTGATGTTGGTGCTCGCCGACTGTCCCAGCCTTCCTCTCTCCCCCCCCTCCTTTGTGACGTCACTCTGGTACCATGACACGCCGCGTCCGCGTAAGCACGGTTCGCCTTAGCTCTGACGTGTTATTTGATATAACGTTGCAGACGATAATTCTTTAAAAAATTATGCAATACACACAATCACCTAAATTATATGTTTACCAAGTTTGGTGAATATTAAGTAATTATTTTGCTCAGTACAGGTGTTTAAAGAAGGTATATAATTCCGCGAGATTTTCGCCTTTTGACGCATATTTAAAGCTAATTTTCTAGGAGAGGCATTCCACAAATTTCTTGAAAGATTTATACAATGCACACAATCACCTACATTATATTTTTAACGAGTTTGGTTAATATTGAGTAATTATTTTGCTCAGTACAAGTGTTTAAAGAAGGTATATAATTCCGCGAGATTTTCGCCTTTTGACGAATATTCAATGCAAATTTTTTCGAAGAGGCATTCCATGAATTTCTTAAAAAAATTATACAATACGCATAATCACCTAAATTATATGTTTATCAAGGTATTTATTTATTTAATGTTGCAGACGAGATTACTTTATGAAATGTTACCAAGATTATCAAGTAATATTCTTAACTTTCGAACTTCTTATGGAACACAATGTATTTTATGATGATTTCGGGTTTTACAAGTTATTTTAAGATATTTCTTGCTATTTTTATGATACGATAACTGAGCGGATGATATTTTTGAATGGAAACGTTTTTAACACTTAATAAAGCATTTTTAAACAATTAAATATCTTTTAGTAAGCTCGTAGCTTTGTTTACAATTATTAATATAGTTAGTATTAACTGACTAAATTAATTTCATTGATAAAACAATAACTTCTTCACCGTCTGTGGCTTAGGTTTTTAAAAATTGTAAATAAATAACCCTCAGATGTCTATTGAAAGCACTTAGTGTTTTCTTACTTTGTTTAGATTTAAACATGAAATAGTTGGCGTCAAATGATTTTTCTGAAACATAAATAAACAAGAGTCCTTAGCAATATACATTTCAATATTACTGACTACATTTTAATTTCCTGTGGCAGGAAAACATCTGTACAGGATCTAAGGAAGTGGCATTGCCAAGAATAGCAACTACAGTATTTGTGTATTATATCAACAACTACTTCTTACACTAAACTTGAACTATTTGTTACTACTGGTACTATACTTGGTTACAACCTCTACACTGACATTTTGTTTTGAAACTTTACTGACCAATACATGGTAGCATTTAACTTTTTAATTTTTTGCAATGCCAACAGGAAGAGTTTTGACAATCGGTAAATAAATTTAGATGTTAAAATGAAAAATAATAAACGGAGTATTAACTTAAGCGGTAATTTATTTATTTTACTTAAAATTAGTTTGTAATTAAATAAATAATGGTTATTTATTAACATAAAAGTAAAAAACGAAAAAATTGTACTTGTAAATATAACTATGAAGTAAAAATAAAATTTCATATTTTTGATTAAAATTACATTTTTTTTAATTGAAACAAACGGCACGACAATCGGTCCGGCAAACCTTCAGAAATAGATATCACTAGAGTTGTAACCTAAAACAAAAAAACCATAAAATCGCCCTTAAAAATACACCGATGAAATAAAAATATACTTTTTGCGCCTGGAAGTGACTTGATGTGACTTGACATGACGTGATGTGATGTGACGTGACGGGATGTGATGTGATTTGATGTGATGTGATGTGATGTGATGTGACGTAAAGTGACGTGACGTGACGTGACGTGACGTGACGTGACGTGATGTGATGTGAAGTGATGTGATGTGACGTGACGTGATGTGACGTGACGTGATGTGATGTGACGTGACGTGATGTGATGTAACGTGACGTGACGTGACGTGATGTGACGTGACGTGATGTGATGTGATGTGAAGTGACGTCACGTGATGTGATGTGAATTAATGTGACGTGACGCGATGTGATGTGATGTGACGTGATGTGATGTGACGTGACGTGATGTGAAGTGATGTGAAGTGACGTCTCGTGATGTGATGTGATGTGAAGTAACGTCACGTGAAGTGATGTGATGTGAAGTGATGTGACGTGACGTGATGTGATGTGAAGTGACGTGACGTGACGTGATGTGATGTGTTGTAATGTGACGAGACGTGACGTGATGTGACGTGACGTGACGTGATGTGATGTGAAGTGACGTCACGTGATGTGATGTGAAGTGACGTCACGTGATGTGATGTGATATGATGTGATGTGAGTCACGTGACGCGAAGTGACGGGTGTGTATAGCCTCACGTTTAAACTTTCTACACTATTTAATTGACACCCACTATTATTACTAACCAATCCTAGGTACTGCCTTTACAAAATAGTACCAGAATTGTAAGCAGACGCTCACAGCTAAATTCACCCAAGTTCAACCGCTTAAAACTAAGCGGAAATAATTACAACTCCATTTCCAACTAGTACGGCGGAAGTTGTTCGACTAAGTACCTGAAGCGGAAACAGGGAAACAGTAGGCTCCAGGGGATTACAGTGCGCTCGTTGTAGTCTGAACTGCTTGGAGCAAGTTTTAAAGTCTCGTCAGTTCTGATATATGGCTAGGTCCCACTGAAAATTCCATATCCTTAACTGTATATTATTTTCAGCTATTTAAATGTTTACTATCTCTAACTAGTCTACTTGAAACAAAATAACAATTTCTTGACCACTTTTAAACTACCCCCCTCCCCTCACCCTCCCCCTTTTGGGCAGTTTTGCAGGTTTCACAAGAAACGCTAAGGCTTTGTAACTATAAGTAGTAGAACCATTATTGAAGTGTCATTTGAAAGAGTATAATACTGCCAATAAAGTTATTCATTCATTTTAAATTATTTCTTCAGATTTTATCTACAAATTTTAAAACTTGAAATTTTTTTGTAATTTTTATAATTTTTTATACAAATTTAAAATAATAAAAACTGCTTTTGATAATGGAAAGCCCATGCATAACTTTGTGCCTGTATGTGTAAAAAGAACGCATGAAAAATTTCACTGCTGTATCTCTAATACTTTTTGAGCTTTAGCATTTTTAGTAAACTCACTCTTCATTTTCTCTACTTTCGGGAATCGCGCGTTTTCTAAAAATAATTGTATTTGTTATATTTTAGGCAAAATAAATGGTCCTAGTTCACCATTACAATTTCTATTGATTACAAGTACTACTGGTATTAATTTTTAAAACATTTTTGGTCAAGATACTTACATAGAAAATACCACTTTTAAAACTGGAAACAAGATTTATTACCCATTCCTATCACATTTATCTGGCTCAAAACAAAAGCACACAACAGTATCAAAGACTTTATAGTTTTTTTATTTTCTCAAATCAGCTGCAGTTCTGTCACAGACAAGTAGTTGGAAAGAGGAATACATACCATACAGTATAAAGAAATGTCACAGCATAAGAGTTTGTACTATAATCAGTGATTATACAAGGCTAACACCGAAGTGGTTCAACAAAAATTCAAGTGCATGTTCAATTTTAAACATTTTTACTCCATGAAATGTATATTCTTTCATCAAGTTGTTTTTTTTTTTTTTAATATAGGAAGATCTAAATAAAATCTTAGTAAAGAAACTAAATTTCATATTTTTGGGGGTTTTTGACCATTTTCAGAGGGACCTCCCCTTAAGCCTGAAATTATAGACAGGTTAACTAGTCAGTTTTTAATGTACATCATACAATCTATATATATAAAAGCCAAATCCACTGACACACTGATCACGATTTCTCAAAAACTACTGAACGGATTGGAATGAAATTTGGTATGTAGCTTCCTCTAGGCCGTAGGTGCTCATAAGAAAGGGTTTAAAAAAATCCAAATTTTAGGGGAGGTTTGGGTGGTCAAAGTTACTAAAAATCCTTTAAAGAAATACATAGTGTAATATATTTATTGATATAATATATTTTTTGTTAATATACATTTAACTTTGATTTGTATATACATGCAAAGCCGGATTGGGCCAGCTTTTATATAAGCGGCATTGTTCTTACTGACTGGCGTAGAATCAACTAGCAAAAACAACTAAAGATCAAAATTCAAAAAATGTGAAGCTATACAGAGTGTCTCAAAAGTCTGTAAACGGCGTTACATTTTTTGTAACCATTGCAGATTACGCAACAAAAATTGGTACATCGTTTCTCTAAAAAAAAAAAAATAATAATAATAATAATTTTTGAAGCAATTATAATTTTATTGTACCTTAGAGGGACGACCCGCAGAGTGATGGAGGAAAATCTTAAGTAGGAGTATAGGTCGAGTTGTACATCAAATGAAAAGCCAGGTAGTAGAACCAATAAATACCGAACCTGTTGAAGATTCAGCCTAGTGTTATTTGAATCTGGAAAGCTTAGCGTGGCATTCGCTAGGTAACGAGAGCGCTACTGTCGTCGGTACGGCAAGTGTGAGAGAGACAGAGAATGAGCCAGCCGTACTCTGTCTCACTCATACCTAGCGCGGAGGATTGGTGAGTCACAGACGAGTGGAAATTTTCAGCCAGCGCTGCCTGTCGGCTGCCGGGCTAAGCTTGATTTGGCGGGAACCAACCGGACTGACTATTCTCCATATAGACCACTGACGGTAGACAAAAAAAAAAAAGGGGGTAAACATCGGATAAATTTACATGTTTCAGATTTTTTGGTATGCTGTTAGGGTACCTACCAGTGGTGTAAAACCAAGTTTGCAGCTTCGAAAGACTTGTGCTAACTTCGTGGGGCTCGAAAAACCACGAAATGTCCCCACTGATTTCAGGTTTTGGCCCGAAACTCCTAATAATATGTGTAATAACTACGAATATACATGGTAATTAAATGTAGTATTCACTCAGGCTCCGATCTGTAACCCCCCGATTTAACCCATTTTCCTTTTTCTGAGATAACGAGATTCCTGTTTGGCCTACAGACTTCGTGTAATGAAAGCTAAATATTTTCTCTACACCTTCGTTTCCAATAAACTTTCTCGTAGAATTAGTATTACAGCCAATATTTATCTCGACAGACGACAAAAACTGAAATTCTGAACTTTTTGAAAATTTTCGAGGCCCTGTATCTTGAAATTTATTAGACCTGAAAATTGGGGTTGGGTTCAGATTGTAGGAAATTTTCTCTGCTTCCAAAAAGGATAAAGTGACTTTTTCGGTAGGCAGAACCCTTTTATTAGTTTCGGGCCTAAAACTGAAAACAGTGGAAAAATTTCGAGGTTTTTCGAGCACCACTAAGTTATCACAAGTCTTTCGAAGCTGCAAACTTGGTTTTTCACTACTGGTAGGTACACTAACAACATAACAAAAAATCTGAAACATGTGAATTTATCCGATGTTGGACGTCTTAACCCTTTCAGTCACGCAATATGAAATAATGAAAAGAAAATTTTAAAAATTGGTAGCCTTGATAAACACATTTTTCCATATTTTGTATGTATATATATATAGGACATTGTGATTGTGACTGAGCCAGCCTTTAAATATTCAAGTGTGTTTATATTTTTATTTAAAAAGTGCACAAATAGTAAAAATAAGTAATAAAAATGTTGTTAAGTGAAGTTTCAATAACAACTGTAACCAAAAGTGTTAAAAAATATGGATAACTAAGAATTTTTATTAAAAAAAAAAACTAAAAAAACACCTTTTTTGAAAAGTTTTTTTACATTTTGATAATATTGCTGGACTTCTCACATTTGGTGATAATTTATGACAAATATTCTACTAATAACAGCAGAAAG
>JAGFPH010009013.1:0-21683 GCA_018207615.1 Philaenus spumarius
GTAGAAGTAGAGGATTTAGTAGGACTTTGTAACGAAGACATGTTTTGTCAGGTCTAAGCACGCGAGCAGTTTAAAGTTTAATGAAAAAAATAAATGAAATCCTTGTTTTGTAAAGTGCAATTAATTTTCAGTAAAATTATTTTTTTTAACTTACTTGAACATGTGAATTTGTTTGTAATTATTCAAAAATAAAGGACAGAAAATGCACTCAGCCTTTTCAAATTGATTAACGTTTTTATTATATTTTCCGAAATGACTGTTAAGGAACTTATTTCACCGTTCAAGATGCACGTTTTAATACCTATTATACCATTCCCAATTTAAACTATTACTCCAATCTGTATATATAAAAGCGAAATACCCCTCACTCACTCACTCATCACAATTTCTGAAAAACTACCGAACGGATTGAAATGAAATTTGGTATGTAGCTTCCTATAGGGCCATAGGTGCTTACTAAGAAAGGGTTTGAACAAATTCGAAATTTGTGGGGGGGGGGGATCAAAGTTATTAAAAAACGATTTCTTCAAAACTACCAAACGGATTGGAATGAAATTTGGTATGTAGCTTCCTTTAGGGCCATAGGTGCTTACTAAGAAAGGGTTTGAAAAAATTGGATTAATATTTTTTTTTTCGACTTTGGGAAATCGATAGACTGGTAAACTTTTTTTATGTTAATCTACATACTTTAATGTACTTATAAAAAAAAAATTCAGCCGTATTGCAATTTACTGGTAGTTGTAACCTATACCGAGTGGGCTACAGTAGGAAGGAATGGTTGCATCCAGGCTTACAAGAACAGTTTTTTTTCCTACCGGAATCCACGCAATAAAGCACAAAATCACAACCGTCGTATTAAGACGTGCAATGGTACTGTCTGTCTCCGGCATAATGCCGGTAAATTATTCAAACTATAAAACCCTACTTTAACGTACGATTGTCTAAACTTTGTACTGGAGGTTATGCTAATTGCATTACACATGACAACCCCTTTGTCTCTTTATTTAAACTGGGAGAGTTTAACGCTACAACACGACACAAGAAAGTCGGTCTAGTCAGATAAACTTTACAGTACAAGTAATACACAATCTGCATTTAAAGTGCATTTTCTCTAAAAATCATGTCTCCAGTTTCACAAGTCTTGGTGGCGTCTCTGTCTTTCTTGTTTTGGAATTCAACTTTTGTTTTATGAATACAGTAGTTTAGTTTTTAGTTTAATATTTCGCAATATTTGTATTAGTTAAATTACTTTTAAAAATTATCTTTAGGGGCCTATACATAATACCCGGTTCAAAGCCATGTAGTCTTTTCTGCCGTGGGGTTGGCGTGCGAAGCACGCAATGCAGTGTGTTTTGAAGACACTCCCAATACGGGGGTTGGCGTGCGAAGCACGCAATGCTTTGTGTATTGAAGATAATCCCAACATGCTTAATGGCGTGCGAACCGTTTTGCAGCCATTCAGCACCGTCGTGAATAGACCTATTTCCCAAATTGTTGGTTGAAACACTAAAAAAATAGGCCAATAAACTTAACTTTGGTAATTTGCTCAACTCACGTCAGCGGTTCAGCTGCGTGGTCGAATTATTTGTATTTATAAAAGTTTGCAATGTAATTTTAAACCGTCCTTAACAATTTAAATTGTTGTTGTTAATTTATTGCAAAATAATGTACTAAGTCCTTATTTTAAACTAGTTTTAATGAAATTGTTCGCTTATTAAATTAATATAAAATTTAATTACAAATATTTTGCAGTATAAAATCCTACTTGAATAGCTTGTACACAGTTGATAACTAACTTTAATATAACACTAAACAAAGTCTTTGTGAGGTAGACTATTTCGTTACTGACAAACTAATTATTGCTTTTGAAACATTTTGAAAAGTTCAAAGATTACAACAGTCAGTTATTGTGGTATGCCAGTTTTATACATTATAAAGAACTGGTGGACCCAGCAACGCTTCGCTATTGCTTGATGTAATTTAAATGGTAGTAAAGTTTTTCTATTTCATTACATTTACGTGTAATCGAATGATTGCAAAATGGTTTTTATGCCACTTAAGAATATACTACACAAATTTAGATTTATAGATTGTTAACCTTTATAGATAATACAGTAAACCTTTTGCTTCTTTTTAACTTTGCTTGATTTTTAATAATAACAATCCGAAAGTACGTTTTTCAACCTAAAGTATCTATTTTTTTTTAGATTTATTTGTCTTGCTAAAATGAAAATTTTTTTTAAGGATTTTGCTTGGTTCCCCCAAAACAGATCAAAACGTAAACACCTTAAAAGTACCCTAAATTTACCAAAACTAGATAGTGTGTCCACTGCGAGCGAAGCGAAACAGTCTATAATCCGAGACCGGAAGGTCAAGGTGCAAACTTTTTTCTTTTTTTTTAACGTCCTTCTGTTTTGCACTTTAAGGCCAATGAAGACGGGACCTTACAGTTTTACGTGGAATCCGAACCACAGCCAATGCTGTCTGTTAAGAAACCATTTAGAAAATTATTCGGGGTCAAAGGGAATTGAACCCGGAACTTTTCCATTGATGGTTGCCTTGACGATTGATAAAGCTTTCACGCCTTAACAACCACGGCCATCGTGGCTTACTACTAGGTGCAAACTAGCAGAGCGAGTTTTCCGCTGATATTGGAACGAAGCAGCGCGTGAGTCCGCTGGACTTACATGGGTGCAAATAAATTCTACTAATATATTTTTGTAAATATGAAATTCAAAAGTGACCCCCATATTCGAAAAGGGAGGCCAACTTTCCGCATGAAAGCCATTTTATGATGGATTTTACAAGTTATTTTAAAACTTTATTGTTCTTGGTGTTTTTTTTTTTTCTATACGACTAACCGTTTAATAGTTAGAGGGGAATACAGTTTTTAAAACATCCTGACCAAGCGGAAGATACTTTTGTATGGAAATATTTTGAAACAATGAAAATGCAGGGTGTTCCATAAGAAATTCGAAACATTTATGGTATACAAGAATTGGCCCATTTAAAAAAAGAGATACCAAAATAATAATTTTAAAACAATGAACTATGATAAATTTAAAAAGAAAAACATTCAATATGTATCTTTATTTTATAAAAATGTATAACTTGTAAACAGGTTGTACTAATATTATCTTTGCATGGCCAATTTTTATAAGTTTGGTGGGTAATTTTCAACGGTTTGAACATGTGACCAACAATATTTCTAAAGGAGCCTATCACGATCTCGTTTTTAGAAAACGCTCCGAGTGTGGCACACATGAGTTTACTGGGAAACCAATTTTCCTTTGTCAGGGTTATGGGAATTATTTATTAGATGCGAAATTATACGCTTAAGAATCAATTTCTAAAGTAGGAAATCCTGGGAACATTATAAACCCAAATGAAATGTTTAAAACGTAGCTGTAATTGTCTCTAGTTGTAAAGGTCACACAGAGACAGATAACTTGTTTAGTAAAACAAACCCTGGTCGTGACTTTCTCTTTAAATGTAATCTATAACGCGATTAAACAACTCGTATGTGTTATTTTATTTGAAAGGCTGAGAAGCCAAGGGGTACAAGTGAAATTTATTTGAATAATAGAGTTAAGTGCAGAAACTGGCTCTTCAACACTTTAAAATGCTTGTGGCCAGGGAATATAACTGTAAGTCTATCGTGTGCTGAGATCTGTGGCGAAAAAACTACTTCGTAGAAGAGCTGATTAGCTTAGAAGCCAAGGGATACAAGTAATGCAAGACGCTTTACTTTACATAGGTAATTTCCTTGTTACCTATGTTTTAGTACATAACTTCTAATTCCTGTTAACTCGTTCACTGCTACTCAAATTTCGTATATCCTTTGCTAGGAGCTGACCTTTTTTTATATTTATAGATTAAACGAATAGAAATTCCTTTATTTTTTATTCTTGAACCCTTCTACGTAATAAACACTAATATTATAAGCGGACGCACATGTGCGTCCATAGCACATATTAATTTGTAAAATTTGCGTGCAAAGCACGCAATGTATCGTCTATTAAAAAAGCTCCCAATACGAGGGTTTCCGTGCGTATCACGCAATACTTTGTTGATTGAAAATACTCATAATACGGGGGTTGGCGTGCGAAGCATGCAATGCATTGTGTATTGAAAATAATCCCAATATAGGGGTTGGCCTGCAATGCGCTGTGCGTCGGCCGCTTCTCATAGTGTTCAGCGTCAAGCTCACATGTGCGTCCGTAACAGTGAACTTGTTAGCGGCCCAGGGGTACAAGTAACAACTTTTATCAAATATTGGCTGATAACAAAGAATAAGAGGATGAAAATCAAATTAATCTTTGTTATTATGTTAGTCTAGAACTTACCAATTTAAAATATACTAATTTTAGTGATCATGGTTTTACCAGGATTTGATTGTAACAGTTTAACTTTAAACTGGGTTTTTTCAAAACTAACTTCACTTCACTTATACCCCTTGGCTTCTCAGCTCTTCATTTGTCATGTTGGAGTAAATTTAACTTACAGGGTTTGTTTTAATCATTATTTTCCACCATGCTTCTGTGTTGTTGATTTATTACAAACTACGGCAAACCTTCATGTTCATCTAGATCAGGGAAATTAGGAAAAAATTACTGAATTTTGAGATGCAGCTCGTATGGACATGAAATTACCTGCATTGTGTTCAGAAAAGTATCAGGGAAACGTCTACATATAGGCTAATGATCGACGGCTAGGACAAATTAAATGTGAAAATCACTTTTCGGGGGTTTTGAGCTTGCTGGTTCCAAATCTGACATCGAATAACGTCGCCCGTGTAAAAGGCCCAAGGGCATAGATTTAAAAGTTGAGAAAACTACCCGGAAATCATTTCCCGGTTTTAAATCAATCTTCTGCATTAATTGTCTTAGAAACAACTCCAAAAATGTTTCGTTACAGTATCTTATCTCAAAAAGTTTGACTTGCGGTGAAAACGTGCTTCGAGTTGCTGGATTTATTTGGATAATGAACTCGTTTGAACTCAGATTTGAAGTCTGACATTTTTTTTCGTTGTCTGTCAACAGTTTTGGAACCCAATGTTTTGCGGTATTTCAACTTGTCACGAATGATTAAGTGGACGGTGCCTACACTCGTATGACAAGTTTCGGCTATTTGAGCCACTGTAATTTCTTCGCACTTCCTGAATAAGAGTTTCGATTCGGTTTTCCATCAAAGCATTTGAAACCTCAATTGTTCGGCCCGAACGTTGCTCATCGCTAACATTTGTTCGTCCAAGTTTGTACCGATCTATCCACTTATAAAAATTTGCACGGTTTATACAACTTTTCCCATATTGTCTTTTCATTCTTAAATAAATTTCAGATGGTTTTGTTCCTTCAGAAAACAAAAATCTAATAACAGTTCGTTGCTCTCCGAAAGTGCAATCTTCAAGAGAACTTGTCATTTTTATAACATTGCAAAAATAAACAAACGTTCAACAATGACAAAACAGCTGTATTAGAATGTTGGAAGTGTTGCCAACTCACAATATTGGTAGTTATAAAATTTCAGAGTTGATTGTTTTTGAACTTAGAAAGATTTGTCTCTTTACTTATTGAACGCCCCTCGTATATAACATGTAACATTTAACATTAACTTCTATTTTGACCACTTAGGTCTTACCAAAAGAGTCACTATGGACATTCGCTGATAAGGAAGGTATTGTTTCATATAAAGTATACGAAGTTTATAATTATTGAACTCTTAAAATAAAAGTAATTACAAGAAATTATTCAAAGCGAGAAAATGTACAATTCTTAGGTCAGATAAAAACCTCGTGTGAGAAAGTTGTTCACAATTAGTTGAATTAACTTTTTATTTTGTGGTCAGGAGGAAGGCAATTCCAGTGAATAGATTCGTGCGGTCTCGGAAACGAAAGTGGAAGCAATATATGTTTTAATGCGGTTGTACCCCTGAATCCAAACACAACAAAAAAAAAAGGTGGTTCTCCTATTTGCCTCTCCTCTGGGGACACATTCAGTGAGGGTACATCCGTGTTCGCTAAGCTCAAACAATTTTTACCTGTACTAAATTAACAGCAGTATATGGTTTACTAGACGGTCTACACGAATGGTTATTAGTAGAAATACACAATATTTGTGTAAAAAGAAAGTAATTTCTCTACGAAATATTTGTAAACACGTTTACTCTTTGTATGACTTTCAAACCAATTGTAATCTGTAGGCTACATATAAACAAAATTGAAGTGTCTGTCTGTTATTTCGAAACAAATACTTTTTTTAAGCTTATATGTCTATTTACACTTTACCAAAATCTAAAGATGATTTTTTAAATATTTTTTCTGTCTGTTTGTCGAGGCTAATCTCCGGAATGGTTTAACCAATTTTGGCGACAGTTCAGAGACTAGGCCACTTTTTATCCCGAAAAATGTAGGGTTCCTATTTTAAAACATTGTAAAACTTGGAATTTTGCTGACGGGAGTGACGTGCGACTATCTGTACTAATATAATAAAGAGGTAAAATTTGTTTATTTGTTTGTTTGTACGCAGGGGGTAATCTCTGGAACTACTGGACCTATTGAACAAAATAGTTTTACTAATAAAAAGCTACACTATGCCTGAGTAACATAGGCAATAATTCATTTTGATAAAAACATTGTTTTATTGAAATTCTAGTAAGCCCCCGTGAAAAATTACAGGCAGATTAATTAGATACACATCAAAAATACTTCAAAATACTATTTAAAAACAACAAGCTTTACCTAGCCAGCCCAACTATGCTTATTTAGAAGTTATTACTATTATAGTAAATAAATTAATAATCCATAAGATGTACGAATGTTTCCGAAGTTAAACGAATAAGTATCTCTTTTTTAAATTTGTATGAACGAATATATTGATGATAAAAGTTTGTATTTATAAGCAGTTTATAACCTCAAAGCAAATCTTATAACATATTGTAGTATACGTTAGTTCTATAACTCATATTTAAAAAAGTCAACTTCACAGGAAATTATCTACTCTGGGTTTTGTAAAGGATTACAGATGATGGGTGAAATCAGCTGTTATACAATATATGTGTTTCTCACATATGTATGCACGTACGGAAGTACACTTGCTTTTATAGGAGTTGATTTGTCAGTTTAGTCGTAAAAAACTCTAAAGTTAGGCCTAGACTTATGAACCAACACATATTTCTTGAATGTACTTACAATAATTACTATAGCAACCAATTGAATAAAATAACAGATATAAAAGATGTTTGCTTTAATAGTTCCATTAACAGCTGATTTCAAACTTTGAAGCAATTATTTGTATTTCTAATTAGGTTAGGTTTTTACCAAAGTGTACACCTGAGCCTTGCTGGTTCTTTTAACCTTTATTATAACTGCTGTTATAAAATGTACTAATTTTATTTGAACATTTAACATTATTTACCACCTTAGCTTTGGGGTTATTATTAATCCTACACTTTATTTACAGAAACAACATAGCACAATTATTTGTACAGAAGGTTCCAACGGGGTTGGCGTGCGAAACACGCAGGGGTTTCCCATAGCTGTAAATAAAACAACTGATTTGAACTGAATCTTAACACTTTGTAAAAATCTTCTATGTTTTAATTTACTGTATACGCTGGTTTAACTGTTAAATATAGTACCAGGAGACCGAGCTAAAGCTCGATTATAAGCAGGGCAAAGTTCGCTGACGTCAATTACTATTATTACTAATTTCCGTGAACATCGTTTAGGTTAGGCCTATAACATTAAACAAGTAAATAAATTGTATGTTTATTTAGCAGAAGTATTCGTTGCCATGGTAACTATAAATAGATACAACATTAGGCTTACCTCTAATAAAATACAGTGTAAAAGAAAACAGATGATTATTGTAATGGCATTGAAAACATTTGCATCAGCTGTGCTTTGTATTGTTTAAAATGGACAAATTTCACTTTTTAATTTATTAAAAAGACGTAGAAAACGAATTTTCCCAGACTGGTGACCATTTCCAATCGATTTCTCGTGGCCAAAAGCCCCATATAAAATCAAAAAATCAAAACTCCTTAGACGGAGATTCCAGATCCATTTAGCAGACAGGAAGATAAGATATCAAAACAGTATGCAATAATGTTAAATCTACTCAGAGATGTTAAATATACTCAAAACCTGATTTGTAATTTTTATGTTCGTTCGAGGTGAGTAACGAACTTTCGTACAACTGGATTTTTAGAGTTTATTTTTGCATGTACGCGTAGGCCTAAAGGGATACATGGATTGATTAAGGCGGAACTAGCTGTGCGTTGTAGGGGTATGGAACTCGGATAAAAATTTTCTTTATTACGTGTAATTCTTAAACTTTGAGCTTGACGAGTGAGAAGGAATTATTTTAAAATATAATAACAATACACTAATTCTCACACATACGTTTGATATTAAACGTATGTGTGTGTGAATTAGTGTATTGTTATTATATTTTTTAAATACGTGTAATGGTAAGGCAAAATATTTACTCGGTAGTACCTTTATTTATTTAATGACATCTGCGAGTGTAGCTGCTGGTATCATCTAGGTATGAATCTTATCTTCTAAAGCGAGAGATAATTGTTTGTCTGCTAAATGGATCTGGAATCTCCGTCTAAGGATTTTTCATTTTTTGATTTATATGGGGCTTTTGGCCACGAGAAATCGATTGGAAATGGTCACCAGTCTGGGAAAATTCGTTTTCTACGTCTTTTTATTAAATTAAAAAGTGAAATTTGTCCATTTTAAACAATACAAAGCACAGCTGATGCAAATGTTTTCAATGCCATTACAATAATCATCTGCTTTCTTTTAAACTGTAGGCTATATTTTATTAGAGGTAAGCCTAATGTTGTATCTATTTATAGTTACCATGGCAACGAATACTTCTGCTAAATAAACATACCCTTTATTTAGTTGTTTAATGTTATAGGCCTAACCTAAACGATGTTCACGGAAATTTGCAATAATAGTTATTGACGTGAGCGAACTAGGCCCTAGGCCTAAATCGATATTGAAATATTAAACTTTAATTTAGGCCTGACTTATTTCTGAGGCATAGCGTTGAGATTATGGTTAATCCTTTAAACTGTATTTTTATTACAGGTAAGCCTAATGTTGTATATACCCTTTATTTAGTTGTTTAATGTTGTAGGCCTAACCTCAAAACTCAATAATCCAATATTTATTATTGAAATCATAGCCCTGCTTATAATCGAGCTTTAGCTCGGTCTCCTGGTACTAAGTATTAAGGAGAGACGGACGTCCCTATTTCCGTAATGTTAATTTTGCAATATTGATGACCCATTATCTCTGAAAGTCCTGAATATATACGTTTGAAATTTTTGCCACCTGTTCTGTACCTAATTTAACGTTAACCCTACAACTTTCAACACTTTAAAGTAATTAACAAAAAAGTTATGATGTTATAATAGTTATAAATTTTTACTCCAATTTTATAAAGATATATACTTATTTTTAAAATATTTGTTTTTCATCCAAAATGGTTCAAAGAGGTAGGGTATGTGTATTCTTATTATCAATTAAGGTGGTAAAAATTTGGAGTATGTACTTCAAGTAGTTTTTGAGAAAACGGGTCATTTATATGTTAAAATATAGTTTTCGAGAAATTAAGATTAAAGACAAAATATAAAAAACAACAAATTATATTTTTTTGGTTTGGTACCTCCTATCTTTGTAATGTTAACTTAATGTATATGAACACATGGTAGTATAAACTATTGGTTTATAATACCAGTAATGTTCATTTATATATTTATACTACACATGGTTCACTATCCTGAACTATTATTAAATTTTTAAATTACATAAAATGTTGTTTTCCTGTTTTTTTTTAGTAAATGTATATATACATAAATATTTACTTTAGTAAAATTATGCAAAACAGCCCCAGCCGGAGACCAGATATCTAGTCATATCCCGTCAGCTTGGAAGCGAGCCAACCACCGTTTGCTTTACTTCCGCCCTCCTACATTCAAACCACAGATATGATTAGATATCTGGTCTCCCTAGCCTAGATTCGAACTCGGCATCTTGTGATCAGAAAGACGCCTCGTTATCCACTAGACTACGGCTTCATGAAAGAAAACTGACAAATTAACAAAACTTCAGTTACTTTACTATCGGTATAAATATTCAGTGTAAAGGAAAAGATAGTTTGTCAGCTCCATCTAGGAGCGGTTATAACAAAAATGTACCTTCATCAGCGCATTTTTTAAAAAGTTAAGCTTAAAAATTATAAGGTTTCAACCAACTATTTGGGAAATGGGTCTACTCACGAAGGCGCTGAACACCTGCCTACGTGTACGAAATATATTAGTAGAATTTGTTTGCACAACGACCCTACTCACGCACTGCTTCTTTCAGCTCCCATCGGAAAAATCGCTTGGCGAGTTTGCACCTAGACCTTGAGGCCTTGGATTAGGGACTGCTTCGCTTCGCTCGCAGTAGACAAACTATATTTTGTTTGTACGTTTAGGGTACTTTTAAGGTATTTGATCGATTTTATTGGAACCAGATGGGATATAAGCTCGTATAAACAATTTAATGTGCAAAATAATCTTCTGCTTTAATTGTCTTAGAAAAAACTCCAAAAATGTTTCGTTATAGTATCTTATCTCAAAAAGTTTGACTTGCGGTGAAAAACGTGCTTCGGGTAGCTGGATTTATTTGGCAAATGAACTCGTTTGAACTCAGATTTGAAGTCTGGCATATTTGTGGTTGTCTGTCAACAGTTTTGGAACCCAATGTTTTGCGGTATTTCAACTTGTCATGAATGATTAAGTGGACGGTGCCTACACTCGAATGACAAGTTTCAGCTATTTGAGCCACTGTAATTCTTCGGTATTCCTGAATAAGAGTTTCGATTCGGTTTTCCATCAAAGCATTTAAAACCTCAATTGTTCGGCCTGAACGTTGCCCATCGCTAACATTTGTTCGCCCAAGTTTGTACCGATCTATCCAATTATAAAAATTTACACTGTTTATACAACTTTTCCCATATTGTCTTTTCATTCTTAAATAAATTTCAGATGGTTTTGTTCCTTCAGAAAACAAAAATCTAATAACAGTTCGTTGCTCTCCGAAAGTGCAATCTTCAAGAGAACTTGTCATTTTCAAAACATTGCAAAAATAAACAAACTTTCAACAATGACAAAACAGCTGTATTAGAATGTTGGAAGTGTTGCCAACTCACAATATTGGTAGTTATAAAATTTACCAGGTGATTGTTTTTGAACCTAGAAAGGTTTTTCTATTTACTTATTGAACGCCCCTCGTATATAACATGTAACACTTAACATTAACATTTATTTTGACCACTTAGGTCTTACCAAAAGAGTCACTATGGACATTCGCTGATAAGGAAGGTATTGTTTCATATAAAGTATACGAAGTTTTGTAACTATTGAACTCTTAAAATAAAAGTAATTACAAGAAATTGTTCAAAGCGAGAAAATGTATAATTCTTAGGTCAGATGAAAACCTCGTGTGAGAAAGTTGTTCGCAATTAGTTGAATTAACTTTTTATTGTGTGGTCAGGAGGAAGGCATTTCCAGTGAATAGATTCGTGCGGTCTCGGAAACGAATGTGGAAGCAATATATGTTTTCATGCGGTTGTACCCCTGAATCCAAACACAACAAAAAAAAGGTGGTTCTCCTATTTGCCTCTCCTCTCGGGACACATTCAGTGAGGGTACATCCGTGTTCGCTAAGCTCAAACAATTTTAACCTGTACCAAATTAACAGCAGTATATGGTTTACTAGACGGTCTACATGAATGGTTATTAGTAGAAATACACAATATTTGTGTAAAAAGAAAGTAATTTCTCTACGAAATATTTGTAAACACGTTTACTCTTTGTGTGACTTTCAAACCAATTGTAATCTGTAGGCTACATATAAACAAAATTGAAGTGTCTGTCTGTTAATTTGAAATAAATACTTTTTTTAAGCGTATATGTCTATTCACACTTCACCAAAATTTAAACATGATTTTTTAATTAGTTTGTCTGTCTGTCGGTTTGTCGGGGCTAATCTCCGAAATGGTTTAAACAATTTTTCCGACAGTTCAGAGACTAATCTAGGCCATTTTTTATCCCGAAAAATTTAGGGTTCCTATTTTAAAACATTGTAAAATTTGGAATTTTGCAGACAGGCGTGACATGCGACTATCTATACTAATAAAATAAAGATTTAAAATTTGTTTATTTGTTTGTTTGTACGCAGGGGGTAATCTCTGGAACTACTGGACCTATTGAAAAAATAGTTTTACTAATAAAAAGCTACACTATACCTGAGTAACATAGGCAATAATTCATTTTGATAAAAACATTTTTTTATTGAAATTCTAGTAAGCCCCCGTGAAAAATTACAGGCAGATTAATTAGATACACATCAAAAATACTTCAAAATATTATTTAAAAATAACAAACTTTACCTACGCCAGCCCAACTATGCTTATTTAGAAGTTATTAATGTCATAGCGAAGAAATTAATAATCGATATGTTTTAATACTCAATGGATATTAGTGGAGAGGAAATACAATCACTAATCGTCCCAGTCCCAGGTTTCAGACGACGCTCTCCAAATTTCTCAACCAACTTCCAACCCTATCAGAACAGTGTACATCATCATCTGATGCAGTTCGGTCGCATCCAAACAAATACCAAAAAAACGAGGGAAAGCGTTTTTCTAATACAAATCAGGTAAAAGCACATAGGCCAGAGGTAAAAAACCCACTGTCTCAAAATATGCACACAATCAGCTAAAATAATTTAAAATGTAACATGTGCTGTAGATAACGATATTATTGCAATAGCGAACATTGTCCTGTCAGCTAATAGTATATATAGACAACTAAGTGCGTGGAGAGGGAATAGACGATACATAATATATTATATTACGTTATTATAATATTAAAATTATCCCTTACATATTGAATTATTCTTAGAATTCTATGTTGAGTGCATACACTAATACCTCACTCGAAATCATTAGTCACTAAATAAATACTGCTTACATTATAATGATCGCTATTTTTCGCATAATTATAATATTACTACATAATAATATTATAATTATTATATTTTATAATATAATATTATAATATATAATATAATATTATATATCTTCAAAATATGATAATTTTTTGACAATATATTGACTTGTGTAATTTGTTGATCTTTATTTTCCTCTAATAATTATACTGATAATAATATAAATCGCTCATAGAAGTGATCACTTAAAAAAGGTGTCTTGAAATGTTTTTTCTAAAATGTACGGTTTTTGAGTAATTTAGGTAAACTTTCAAACAGGCGCCATTTTAAAAAGCATGATTGGATTCAATCGCTTATTTCTCTTGAGATATATCATTGTTATGTTAAACTTCATGCCAAGTTTGAACTCAATCAGTCAAACCGTTATCTAGATAGGAATTATTTTGTACAAAAAACAAAATGGCGGATATCTAGAAAACGAAGCGTTTACGGGTATGTGTATAGATGTACTTTATTCTTATTTTAACCCATAGAACCATTCTCCGAAATTTCGCACTTTCCTTACGGGACTTCCTGTATACGGAGACCCAAGAACATTACTGAGTTCCTCAAGTTCTTCCTCCATTAGACGGACACTTGGTGCCTATACGTCGTGCTTTACATTAAAATACGTATACTTAGTTCTGTCGGGTGGATTTATTGCCAGATGGTTATCAGCTAAATACTTCGTTGTAGGGTTAACCTGTTAAAAAGCCTCTAAGATGTGCAAAGCCACAGTTGCGTCGTCAGCAAATTGAATTAATTTATCCGCTCTTATTACCGACGAAAGGTAATTTATGATTGATTGCATATTGTTTTGGTACAAACCCCAACACTACCTCACCGTGACTGAATGCTGTAACTAATTCACTGTGAAAGCATTTAGTGGTAACGGCAATCAGGATCATATTGTATTCAAGTGTTTCAATCCGATATTACGTTTGCTCTAAACAATGAACAAAAACATACTTAGAATAAAAGTGTTTTACAGTTTACAGTTAAAGCCGTTCGGTAATTTATTTATCCGTAAACCAATTCTCTCTACCACACATAATTACATCGAATTGTCGAATAACTTGTGGTCAGTTTATAACAGTTTCCATTCACCAAACAAATTCGTGTCCACAATAATTTACATGAAATAATTTTGTGATAAATTAATATCGAATACCAACGTCTGGGGGGGAATGTAGGCGTGTTTAACACGAACACTCCCTTCCTTCCTCTGCACACATTGTTTGAAATGTATTTTTAAATGAGGGTGTAGAATTATTCATAACCTCAAAATTGAGGCACTGGGTTAATATTAAATGTTTAAATCAAAAGATTGGGTTTTCTATACAAGAGGAATTTTAATAAAGGTTTGAAGAAACAAACATGACTAAGACCTACTCCTAAACGAAACCATTATACACACAAAATTCTATACACATATGTAGATAAATGAAATCCACCCTAATTTAAAAAGACTCTGCGTAGTAGTTTGCATGCGACACTAACATTTTTTCATCGTTTAAGTGTAAGTGGAGGAATACTATTTTAAATTCAGTAAGGTCTTCAAATTCTAATAAAAATCTAACATCTGGGATTACAATTACAAGGAGAGTCAGTTGTAGATATTCCCCGAAAATAAGTTTAATATTTTTGTTGTACTTGCAAATTTGGACACGTTTGATTCAGCCATGATTTCATCTATTAGTAAGATACCGTGAAAAATCACTTGCAGATTAATTTATAAAAAACTTGCAGAAAAAACCGATTGAAAGTTACAATATCCCTGGGTAACATAGGCTGTAATTCATTTTGATAAAAACATTTTTTATTTCAATATTTATAAATTTAGTCGGACAAAATTCTTAGGTTAGGCCTAGACTGATGAACCAACGCATATCCCTTGAATGTATTTACATTCATTGCCATAACAGGCAAGTGAATAAAATAACAATTAAAACAGCTGTTTGCTCTAGTATTTCCATTAACATCTGATTTCAAACTTTAAAGCAACTATTTGTATTTCTAACTTTTAGGTTAGGTTTTTATTAAAGTGTAGACCTGAGCCTTTCTTGTTCTTTTAACCTTCATTATAACTGCTTTTATAAAATATACGAAACAATTTGTTTTGAACATTTAACATTATTTAACATCTTAGCTTTGGGGTTACTGTAAATTGTTGTATCGATTGACATTACAGTATAAGTTGGGTCCCAACATGGGCTCTTATTTAACTACGTTTTTGCACCGACTTGCGACATATGATGACGCCATCAAACCAAGATGCCGTGGTCATATGTCGCAACTCGGTGCAAAAAACCCACTTCCATAAGAAACCATGTTGTGGTTCATCTACTTATATGTGTCTCATTACTGTTCTGGATTAAAGAGCATTCAGTTGAATCGGATTACTCCGTCAGTTACAAAGAATAGGAGAAATGTCCGATAATTACATTTCTAAACATTACCTCAATAAACCCAATCTTCATTGTTGGTTAGGGATTAGTTCGAGAAACCAATAGAAAGTAATCAAGAAATTCGATTTCAAGACTGACTTCCTCCCTTAGAGCATGAGTGAGTGTTGGGAAATCTGTAATCATAGATTATATTACTCTAACCGCAGAGTCTGTCCGAACGCGCATGTTTAGAAAACATCTAAACATCTAAGAGAAACAAACAATATCACTAAAATTTTTGTAAAATACAATCAAGCTTTACTTTACTAATTCTATTTGTAGTTTTGATGGTGGAAATATTTTTCTGCTTCTATTTTTAGCGGGTTTAACACTTTTTATAAGTAACACTCCTTGAAAATATCAGGCAGATTAATCAGATACACCAGAAGTACATTATTTAAAACAAAAATGCTATTTAAAAACAACATACCTGTCTATTTAGGCCCACCTAACTATGCTGACGAAGATTTTTAATTCGGTAAATGCGTACAATTAAAAGGATTATAAAACTCTAGGCCTATTTGTTTAAATTTTGTATTTACATATATTACTAGTAAACCCCCGTGAAAAATCACAGGCGGATTAATTAGATACACATCAGAAATACATCATTCAACAAAATAAAATTTTTAAAACAACACACTTTATCTAGGCCTACCTAACTATGCTGAAAGGGATTTTATATACGACCATTGCAATAAACACCAATAACGCTATTACAAGTAACATCAGAAAGAGGTACATTACAAACCAAAAGCCAACCCGATTAGGTAATGATATCATTACCTAACAGGAGTCACTTTACATAATAGGCTCTAGACCAATGAGAGCTCGTCATTTGACGGAAGTAGAGTTGTAATAAAAATAACGCTATTCGTACATCAGCTGATTGCACACATACGTTCCGGATGTTAGTGTGTTATTGTAACTAACCTCAAACGTGAGTTGACGCATTCCGCAAACATGAGTGATAGTGATGAATTTTGTTTAACTCCAGAGGAAATTAATACAAAAGCAAATTCGGCTCTGAACAATTTGTTGCCAGAAAAATCTAAATTTCGTTATGAAAAGGTTTATAACCAGTTTATGGAGTGGAAAACTAGAAATGGTGTTAGTTCGTTTTCCGAGAATGTTTTCATTGCGTATTTTGAGGAATTGGCTCAAGATAAGAAACCTAGTTCGCTTTGGTCTATTTATTCAATGATTAAATCTACAATCAACATCAAACATCAAATAGCCTGTATATTTTTGGTCGTAGATAAAGTAGTGTACGCAACGATTGTATTCAGCCTTTAAGCCACTCGTGAGATATTTAGAACACTCGCTTCGCTCGTGTTCCAACTTACATCTCACTCGTGGCTTAAAGGCCTTCATAATACAATCGTTGCGTAAACTACTATTTAACTTGGTAAATGTGTACAATTATAAGGATTATAAAACTGTAGGCCTATTTGTTTAAATTTTGTATTTACATATATTACTAGTAAACCCCCGTGAAAAATCACAGGCGGATTAATATCAGAAATACATCATTCAACAAAATACAATTTTTAAAACAACACACTTTATCTAGGCCTACCTAACTATGCTGAAAGGGATTTTTAACTTGGTAAATGTGTACAATTATAAGGATTATAAAACTGTATGATTTCTTAAAAATTTTGTATTTATGTATGTTATTATATATATAAAGAAAGATAAAAGTATTATCTTTCAATTGCTTTTTTATTTCATATTGATAGATAAAATAATTTAGAAGTTATTAATATTACAAGAATTATATTTATTAAAGTTGTAAACATAACCCCAAAGGCATAATCTATGCTAGGTTTGTGTATTACAAATGATGGGTGAAATCAGCTGTTTAGATGTAGGAATGTTTCCTAAGCTAAAGGAAAATGTATATTTTCTTTAAATTTGTACAAAAAAATATATTTATAATAAAAGGTAGTATTTATATATAATTTATAACCTCAAAGCAAATATTTTTAAGTATATTATAACATACATTAGTCATATTTAAAAAAATCAACTTCACAAGGCATTCTAATAGTTGAAGTTGTAAACATAACCTCAAACTATAATATACACTAGGTTTACAGATGATGGGTGAAATCAGCTGTTATATTAATTTTTTTTTTTTTGTGTTTAACGTCCTACTGACTGTTATATTAAATGTTACTCCACTTACACTCGCTTTTATAGGAGTTAATTATTATATATCTAAAGAAAGAAAAATATATTATATTTTAATTGCTTTTTATCTCATATTGATAGATCAAAACTATTTAGAAGTAATTAATATTATGGTGTATATCGAATATCGAATCTGTTTATATGTTATACGAATATGTACGAATTTTTCCGAAGCTAAACGAAAAGGTATAAATTAAATTTGTATAAACGAATATATTGATGGTAAAAGGTTGTTTTTATATTCAGTTTATAACCTCAAAGCAAATCTTATAACGTATTATAGCAAACGTTGGTTCTATAACTCAAATTTAAAAAATCAACTTCACAAGAAATTATAACGATTGAAGTTGTAAACATAACCCCAAAGTATAATCTACTCTGGGTTTTGTTTAAGTATTACATATGATGGGTTATATCAGCTGTTATATTATATGTTACTCACGTACTCACTTTTTTAGCAGTTGATGAGAGCCTTGATTACTTATACAATTATTTAAATGCGAATCATGCAATTTGTCGGTACCATTTTCTCAAATAATATTTGCCAAGAAAATTTTATGATAGCAAAAACGATTGGGATAGCAACACCAAAGACGCGTTTTTTTTAAGGCGTTCAAATCACACGATGCAAACGGCGAACATCAATTATTGAACGACCAGTTAAATTTCGACTCTAATATCTTGTATGACACGGCGATAAGAGTTCAAAAAGCCCGCGGTAAGAACAGGTTCCGATAGCGAGAGAAAACAGACTGACAGTTGCCGTCCGGTAGCCAGATGGTCTTCACCGAAAACGTAAGCCTGATGTTTTTAATTAGCCCAGTCGGTATAGGTTACAACTACCAGTAATTTGCAATACGGCTGATTTTTTTTTATAAGTACCTTAAAGTATGTAGATTAACATAAAAAAAGTTTACCAGTCTATCGATTTCCCAAACTCGAAAAAAAATCGATTATCATTTTTTTCGATTATTCTTAATTTTTCGAGCTGGGGTAAATATAGAGAAAAATAAAAAATACCACCGTGTAGGGGAGGTATTTTTTAACCAAAAAGACATATGTATTTATTTCGTCCGAGCAATGGTTTGTCTGGAAAAAATTCGATAATGTAGGTATGTATTTTGCAGCAGGGGAAATTACTAAAATAGATAAATTGTTACTTAGAAAAAAATAATTTAAAATTTTGTTTACTTTATTCTTGAAAATGACACAACAAAAAAATATCTAGAACAATTTTGTTCACATAACACAATTTTTCACTTAAAAATGAACAAAAACCTGAAATTTTATTACATTATATTGAAAAATGACAAAGTTATCAAGTTTTTTGAAAATTAGGCTACTACATAACCAGTTCTGCGGATAGTTGTACCTAAAACAGTACTGAAACAAAAATTCCACGTCATAAGGACTATGGACAAAATTTAAATGGGGACTTTTCAAAAAGAGAGAAAAAAAAATTTGTGTTATCATCGTAAATAAACGAATTTAATTATTTAAAGACTCTACAACAAAATTCAAAAAAAAATTCCCAACAAAAGTGTTAAAAAAAAATTATAAGTCAAAAAAAGCAAAGTGTACAAAAAAAATTTTCATGAATAGGACGTGCGGCGATATAACTGACTCACATGCTAGGCTAGGATAAAAAAAGACTGCAAAAGGTCGTCATGCGGGGATTGGACCACATGGTCCACATGCGCCTATAAAATTATTGAAGGGACAGATCCACACCGGAACCCGAGGGTGTGCTCTTTCAAAAACGAGGGTACTCTTTACTAGTATGGACGAAGATGCTACTGCGAGCCGTAACCAAACTAGAAAGAGTTTTAGGAGAATAGGACTCCCACCTTTCCATCACCTAACATGTTTGGCTAGAGTCGGTTATATTGCTTAAATGACCATTCAGAAGTAATGACTTTGAAGCAAGCACCCATATACTTGTTTTCAAAATCAGACTCTACTTGAAGTTAATAAATTTTAAAGTGAATAATTTAAATTTGGAAAAGGTTGCTGAAGGCAAAAATAAAAGGTTTATAAAAAAAAGGTATATATATATTTCAATTTACGTATTCGGTGCAAAATGCCTAAGTGTTTTTCTGTATGAAATTAATTTCACGAAGATAACAGCCCAAAAAAATTTATGTTTTCACCGTGGATAGTCTCTGGCTACCACAATGTCAAGCGGCAACATCTCAAGCGCCTCATCAACTAAGTGATAATGTAAAGTGCCTCGGTTCATCCCCAGGCACAGAAGGTGATCAGTCCCCCGAACCCGAAAGACAGACCAAAACACTCAATTACAAAACCACTTTCGGCTTTACAAGAAGAGAAGAGATGCCAGCTTAGCAAAACTCAAATAAGTTCAACCAGACACTAACCACAGAAAAGTATATTACAAAAATAATTAAAAATAAAACTTAAGTTATTTAACCATAAAAAAAAATCAAAGCTTAGAACTGTGGCTCGCCTCTGGTTCCCACAAAAAGGAAAATGCACGGCTATACAAAAAAAAATGGAAAACTACAACACCTCATTTCCCACATGGACAATGGCAAAACATCTCAAAGACAAAACCACCATGGTTTATAAAAGCATACAAAAACAAAAGCCGTGCATAAATTCATTCAACTCAAAGCAAACCAGAAGCTAACCACAAAGACAAAAATAAATAAATAAAAATATGAATTACTTTAAGAGAAGAAAAAAAAAAAAAAATGTAGCGAAAAGCGCTTGCAAAAGAAAGCATAAGTGTGCGCGCGCAGTCTGTCAGTCTGTGAAACTTAAAGTGTAAAAAAAAATCATTTAAAAATATTTATGTTGCAAACATGAGTGCACATGGCTTCTGGCTATTCAACACTCAACTATAAGATACGACTATACGAAGAGAAAAAAAAAGTCCCTAAACGTCATTATCAGAAGATAATGGAAAACAACTTTACCTAAAAGAAAACCACTATGGTTATACTGAAAAAAGTCGTACCAAAATATACTCAAAAAACAAATCAACCAGAAACCATGTACAAAACTCAATTAAAAATAATTAAAAATAAAAAGCATGTTTATCAAATAAAAGTGTGTATATATATAAAAAAAAACATGTTGCTTGTGTTGAAAAATGTGTAAAGTGTGTTGTGATTGCGAACGCCAAGTTAAGTTAGAAAGGAAAGTTTTATTTATAAATTTTATTGTTTTTTTTTGTATTTTATATATTTATTAGGTAATTTTTTTGGTTTTCCTTGCTAACTGAACTTAACGTCGCGTAGGCCTATATAAAAAAATTCAAAAAAAAATTTCATCAAAATTATAAGTCTGTTTTTAAAATATGTCGGTGATGTCGAAGGACAGACAGACAAGTCGCCGAGCATTACTCTACGCTGCGCTACAAGAGAAAAATAAGATAAGGGTGTTAAAGAGTGTGACCAAAAGCAAAATTAAGTTTAGGCCTATCTGACAACCGGACAGCTGAACCAATTTTTAAATGGAAAGTAACCACGCTCTGCTACCAGAAAACATGTACCAATCTTACAAAAAGAATAATTAAGGGAACGGAAACGATACTGGGCCACATAGATTGGTACTGTTCAAAACTTACCTTAGAATTTAAATATCACCAAAAGTAGGAATATTTCAGCTTATCTCTTACAATGCACAGGATACCTAAAGGTTACCTCAATAAACTATAGAAATAGGTATAATTTTAGGTTTATTAACCAAGTTAAGTAAAAGGTTTATATGCCCTTAATACAAAAAATTATTATTAATACGCCCTTAATACAAAAAGATTGAGATTTAAAAAAGAAAACATATATATTTTATTAAATTGAATTTAAAAACCCTCCCCAAAAATAAAAATCAAAAACCCTCCCTTTTAATAATAATTACAGAAATTATACAAAAGATTTACAAGTTACAAAGTTTTAACATGAAGTACCATGGATTTGTTTTAAGAATAAATATATATATGTCGTTGGCCAACTCTAAAA
>JAGFPH010009013.1:22083-50420 GCA_018207615.1 Philaenus spumarius
AGTCTTGAACAGTACCAATCTATGTGGCCCAGTATCGTTTCCGTTCCCTTAATTATTCTTTTTGTAAGATTGGTACATGTTTTCTGGTAGCAGAGCGTGGTTACTTTCCATTTAAAAATTGGTTCAGCTGTCCGGTTGTCAGATAGGCCTAAACTTAATTTTGCTTTTGGTCACACTCTTTAACACCCTTATCTTATTTTTCTCTTGTAGCGCAGCGTAGAGTAATGCTCGGCGACTTGTCTGTCTGTCCTTCGACATCACCGACATATTTTAAAAACAGACTTATAATTTTGATGAAATTTTTTTTTGAATTTTTTTATATAGGCCTACGCGACGTTAAGTTCAGTTAGCAAGGAAAACCAAAAAAATTACCTAATAAATATATAAAATACAAAAAAAAACAATAAAATTTATAAATAAAACTTTCCTTTCTAACTTAACTTGGCGTTCGCAATCACAACACACTTTACACATTTTTCAACACAAGCAACATGTTTTTTTTTTTTTATATATACACACTTTTATTTGATAAACATGCTTTTTATTTTTAATTATTTTTAATTGAGTTTTGTACATGGTTTCTGGTTGATTTGTTTTTTTTTTAGTATATTTTGGTACGACCTTTTTCAGTATAACCATAGTGGTTTTCTTTTAGGTAAAGTTGTTTTCCATTATCTTCTGATAATGACGTTTAGGGACTTTTTTTTTCTTCGTATAGCCTAGTCGTATCTTGTAGTTGAGTGTTGAATAGCCAGAAGCCATGTGCACTCATGTTTGCAGATATATATATATTTTTAAATGATTTTTTTTTACACTTTAAGTTTCACAGACTGACAGACTGCGCGCGCACACTTATGCTTTCTTTTACAAGCGCTTATCGCTACACATTTTTGCTAATGTAATTTATATTTTTATTTTTAAATTATTTTTGTCCTTGTGGTTAGCTTCTGGTTTGCTTTGAGTTAAATAAATTTGTGCACGGCTTTTATTTTTGTATGCTTTTATAAAACCATGGTGGTTTTGTATTTGGAGATGTTTGCCATTGCTTTTGTTGTGGGCAATGATGTGTCAGAAATTTTCTGTTAATTGTATAGCCGTGCATTTTCTTTTTGTTTGGGGAACCAGAGGCGAGCCACAGTTATAAGTTTTGATTTTTTTTATGGTTAAATAACTTAAATTTTATTTTTAATTATTTTTGTAATATAGTTTCCTGTGGTTAGTGTCTGGTTGAACTTATTTGAGTTTTGTTAAGCTGGCATCTCTTCTCTTCTTGTAAAGCCGAAAGTGGTTTTGTAATTGAGTGTTTTGGTCTGTCTTTCGGGTTCGGGGGACTGATCACCTTCTGTGCCTGGGGATGAACCGAGGCACTTTACATTATCACTTAGTTGATGAGGCGCTTGAGATGTTGCCGTTTGACATTATGGTAGCCAGAGACTATCCACGGTGAAAACATAATTTTTTTTTTTGGGCTGTTATCTTCGTGAAGTTAAATTCATACAAAAAAAAACACCTAGGCATTTTGCATCGATACATAAATTGAAATAAATATATATACCTTTTTTTTATAAACTTTTACTTTTGCCTTCAGCAACCTTTTCCAAATTTAAATTTTTCACCTTTTAAATTTATTAACTTCAAGTAGAGTCTGATTTTGAAAACAAGTATATGGGTGCTTGCTTCAAGATCATTACTTCTGAATGGTCATTTAAGCAATATAACCGACTCTAGCCAAACATGTTAGGTGATGGAAAGGTGGGAGTCCTATTCTCCTAACACTCTTTCTAGTTTGGTTACGGCTCGCAGTAGCATTCTTCGTCCATACTAGTAAAGAGTACCCTCGTTTTTGAAAGAGCACACCCTCGGGTTCCGGTGTGGATCTGTCCCTTCACTAATTTTATAGGCGCATGTGGACCATGTGGTCCAATCCCCGCATGACGACCTTTTGCAGTCTTTTTTTATCCTAGCCTAGCATGTGAGTCAGTTATATCGCCGCACGTCCTATTCATGAAAATTTTTTTTTTGTACACTTTGCATTTTTGACTTATAATTTTTTTTTAACACTTTTGTTGGGAATTTTTTTTTGAATTTTGTTGTAGAGTCTCTAAATAATTAAATTCGTTTATTTGCGATGATAACACAATTTTTTTTTCTCTCTTTTTGAAAAGTCCCCATTTAAATTTTGTCCATAGTCCTTAAGACGTGGAATTTTTTTGTTTCTACCCCAACTCCGTTGTTCGCGGGGGGAGAACTGTGACGTTTTTTTAGACATTCGCGCCACCTATATTTTTTTTTTTTCTTTAATAAATACTTCTTACCGACTATAGTTACAACCTTTCTATCATTTGTCCTTACCGACAGTCCCCAAACAGTTATCCTTTTCTCCGCCAGATGTCGACTCTGTACGGTATTACTTATTATCGTGCATAACTTAACTCAGGTCGTTGTAACCGACAACCATCAGCTGTTCTCTATCTATTCAGTTAAAATTTTTTCTTGGTCATGAGATTGTTCTAAAGCGTCGGCCATTAGACCGTTACGAACGAAAACTTTTAGACGCTGCCAAGTGGTAGTGATGTTATAAAACTTTAAATAATTTGATCGCGATTAACGTGTGTCGCTGAACAACATGAATTACTTCTAAACCTTTGTTTTCCGAATACCAGGTAGGAATGTTTTTAGCTTTACCTTAATAATTATAAAATATTACTTGTAAAACTTAATTAGGTTATTTCCACTTTTGGTTCATGTACAACTTCCTAACTCATTTTGTTCAATTTATTAGAGAAACCTATGTATTTCTTTTTTTTACTACAGCCTAAATTTTAAATGTAATTCTTACAGCCTACAAAAAACTATAAAGCCGATATCATTTTGGTTATTGTTAAAGCCTAAACATATTTCCACAAACAAGCCTAAAGTGTCATGCATTAATTAACTATAACTGTGTAGTATTTCTACAGTGTAACAGATATTGAAAACTTTTAATAAGCTATAAGCAAAATATTGCTGATATGTAACTAAACGTTAACATTTCTTTTATGTTACCATGTGGCTTACCTAACATGTACAGACAGTGTTATGCAACATTACACATGTTATATTAACCATCACAATCTAAGTAGCAATTTGCTATCTGTGCTACAAAATTCAATAAAACAGCCAACTCAAAGAACTATCATTTTATGCTTATTTAAATAACTGCAAGTTTTCTAAAAAAGGAAATTGTTATTTGTGTTATACAGTTATACTGGTCCAACTGCAGGGAATGTTTTAATGCAATGGGATAACCTGCAACAACTACAATTAGAAAAGGCCTACTTTCCAACTGAACATTAAATATATAAACAAAATATTTCTACAGTGATTTGATTAGAGACAGAACTTAAGTTAAAATGAGAACTATCTGCAGTTGTTCTTTTCCTTTTATGTTAAGTGTTAAATAGGCTGTATTTTGAAAGTAATTTTTTGTATATGTGTACTATTTAGGATATGTTAGTATTTAATAAATTGGGAGGAGCAAGCTAGCACATTTCGGACCTTAGCCCTAAGGGCTGCATATTAGAAATTTCACACCTTTTTTTATATATAGAGAGACGTCTCATAATTAATTTTTGTCTATTTATTCAATTAATTATAATTACCTTTTAGAGTTGGCCAACGACATATATATATATTTATTCTTAAAACAAATCCATGGTACTTCATGTTAAAACTTTGTAACTTGTAAATCTTCTGTATAAAATTCTGTAATTATTATTGAAAGGGAGGGTTTTTGATTTTTATTTTTGGGGAGGGTTTTTAAATTCAATTTAATAAAATATATATGTTTTCCTTTTTTTAAATCTCAATCTTTTTGTATTAAGGGCGTATTAATAATTTTTTTGTATTAAGGGCGTATAAACTTTTTACTTAACTTGGTTAATAAACCTAAAATTATACCTATTTCTATAGTTTATTGAACTAACCTTTAGGTATCCTGTGCATTGTAAGAGATAAGCTGAAATATTAATACTTTTGGTGATATTTAAATTCTAAGGTAAGTCTTGAACAGTACCAATCTATGTGGCCCAGTATCGTTTCCGTTCCTTTAATCATTCTTTTTGTAAGATTGGTACATGTTTTCTATAGTTTTTTATACAGTCATAAGAATATACACGTCACTAACAAGTGAATGTGCTCGCTTCATAATCACAATTTTTTACAATAAAAGTAACTAAAAATGCCAAAACATTCACATGCTACAACATAATATATATGGGCCTTAATCAAAGACAACACACAAATCAAGTTATTTACCATCTGACAGATGACAAAAACACAGCCGACGTACAATTATTATCATAAGCAATTATCTTCGTTCTAGTGCACTTAGAGGTAATTTTTAACGTAAGTAAAGATCATAGAGGTAAATAGAACAGTTCTTTCTGATTTCATTGATATATAATAAACCTAGATTCACTAATGATTTGTATTTTATATGATTTTTTTTCTGAACGTCCGAAAATTCGGACGTCGGGATTCAACGCACATACACGCAACGTCCGAAAAATCGGACGTCGGGAGCCAAAGGGTTTTAATCTAATGATTGGTGAAAATGAATTGACGAATACAATTTAGACTTAACAAAAAGCACTGTTAACAAATCATTTTAAGTAGTATAGTACAGTAAAGCTCAATGTAAGAATACACAAATAATTTTTCAGAATCTCGATATTTCTAGTTTAAAAATATTACATTCATCCTTCATTTTCAAAAGATTTGCAGCTAAAATTTCAAGAAACATGAAATATCCCGAATGCATACTACAGGTTACTAAATTATTTACTAGAATATTTAAATAAGTGAAAAAATATATACTATTATTATTAAAAAAGACACACATTTTTGTTTGTTTGTATGTAGGGGGTAATCTCTGGAATTACTGAACCGAATGAAAGCTACACTATCCCTGAGTAACATAGGCTTTATTTCATTTTGATAACAACAGTTTTTTTATTGCAATATTTGTAAATTTAGTCGAAGAAATTATATGTAGGCTACACATTATTAGCAGAAAACCAACTGTTAGAGCGGAGTGTCTTTCTTCCGTTGAATAATAACATACTGTAAATAATTGTAATCTCTAGACTTGTTTATCTGTAAAACAAAACACACGAGCTGAGCTACGTTATTTCCTAGTAATGAAAGCTCAGTGAAGCCATCCCTGAAATGAAATGACCAATGTATAAACTCTTACATAAGGGATCTGGTTTACAGTCATCAAAACACCGTTACTCCAGTTCAGTTGTATGTAGGTTAATAGCTTCATCAGTTTATTGTAGAACTGGAAATAATAGTAACATACTATTTTAATTGAAGTTTTTAGTCTGGCATGATGTAAAAGTTAAACTATTATAAAGGTAGTTAATCTGTATGTGTGCTAATATTATAAAGAGCTGAAATATGTTTGTTTGTATGCAGGGATTAATCTCTAGAACTACTTATCAGTTAAAAAAAAATAGTTTTACTAATAAAGAGCTACACTATCCCTAAGTAACATAGGCTATAATTCATATTTATAAACAAACCTTTTCCTTCAATATTTGTAAATTCAGTCGGACAAAATTCTTAGGTTAGGCCTAGACATGTATTTACGTTTATTACCATAACAACCAATTGAATAACAGCAGCTGTTTGCTCTAATATCTCCATAAACAGATGATTTCAAACTTTGAAGCAATTATTATTTGTATTTATAACTTTTAGGTTAGGTTTTTATTAAAGTGTAGACCTTGCTTGTTCTTTTAACCTTTATTATAACTCCTGTTATAAAAATATAGGAAATAATTTAATTTAAACATTTGACATTATTTAACATCCATGCTTTGGGGTTATTATTAATCCTACACATTTATTATAAAGAAAACATAACATGATTATGTGTATAGAAGGTTCCAGCTGGGTTGGCGTGCAGAGCACTCAGGTGTTTCCTATAATTTAAAAACAAACACTGCACGTAGTAAAAATACTTTTAAAATTCATATAATAAAAAAAACTAATAGAAAAACGTATCCACTTATCGTAAAATGTGGGTTATTTATATATTGTCACACGAAAATTGAGTTATTTAATATTGAAATCAAACAATGCTATGCTGTATTGTAGAGTGTAGGCATTGGATGAAGTATTGTAAACAAGATGAACTCGAGCAAGAGGGGGGGGGGGGGCAGTATTTATTACACTATACAATAGATACACGCTTCAATGAACTTAGCTTTGTATGGAGGGTTTAGAGTTAAATGGAGCGAGATATTATTTGACGGTATGCAAGGATAAACGTGACTTGCGTAGGTTGGTGAGGTATAATTTAAACTACAAGGGAGAATTTGCTAATTGAGAAATAGATTGCTTAAATGAAATAAGTCGACCACGAAGCTGAACCGCTGACGTGAGTGGAACAAATTTCCAAAATTAAGTTTATAGGCCTATGTTTTAGGGTTTCAATTAACAATTTGGGAAATAGATGCTGAATAGCTGCAAACTGATTCGCACGCCAATCCCCGTATTGGGAGTATCTTCCATACACAAAGCATTGCGTGCTTCGCACGCCAATCCTCGTATTGGGAGTATCTTCAATACACAATGCATTGCGTGCTTCGCACGCCAATCCCCGTATTGGGAGTATCTTCCATACACAAAGTATTGCGTGTTTCGCACGCCAATCCCCGTATTGGGAGTCTTTTCAATACACAAAGCATTGCGTGCTTCACACGCCGACCCCCGTATTGGGGGTATCTTCAATACACAAAGCATTGCGTGCTTTTCACGCCAATCCCCGTATTGGCATTGCTTTGAACCGGGTACTTCTACGGTATTTCACGTTTAGATCGATTTTGGGGGAACCAAGCGAGCTATAAGATCGCGTAAGATACAAAATGTGCAGAATAACATCCTACGTTTATATTTTTGTAGAAAAAAATTTAAAACAAATTCATTCTCGTAGGAAAAATCTCAAAAATTATACTTCCGGTTAAAACTCGTTCTTCCGATTGTTGGATTTTTTGCTAACGAAATCGTCCGAACGTAGTAGACAACCGACATGTGTACCAAATTTGAACCAAATCAGACTTAAAATGCGACCGCTAGAGCACGAACACATAAATGATTTTTAATGACACCTTAAAACGTGTTCTGAGGACAATGATCGGTTCTCATTTGCTGCCCGACCTTGGGTCTCACCATAAGGACCACTGTAATAGCTCATTTTTCCTATGGAAATTCACTAATAATATGGAGTTCATATACAGGGCTATAGAATACAAGGGCTGGACCACTCCTTTGATGTTGACGCTTGCCGACTGTCCCAAACTTCCTCTCGCACCCCCCCCCCCCTCCTATGTGACGTCATTCTGGTACCATGACACGCCGCATAAGCACGGTTCGCCTTAGCTCTCACGTGTTATTTGATATAACGTTGCAGACGATAATTCTTTAAAAAATTATGCAATACACACAATCACCTAAATTATATGTTTACCAAGTTTGGTGAATATTGAGTAATTATTTTGTTCAGTACAAGTGTTTAAAGAAGATATATAAATCCGCGAGATTTTCGCCTTTTGACGCATATTTAAAGCTAATTTTATCGGAGAGGTATTCCACAAATTTCTTAAAAACATTATACAATATACACAATCACTTAAATTATATGTTTAGCAATATATTTATTTATTTAATCTACTTTATGAAATATTACCAAGATTATCAAGTAATATTGTCTGCAGTATTACTTGAATATTCTAAGAAACACTTTTACCAACAAAGTACATTAGATCAAACATTTTCAGAATGATGAGATATAAATAAAAAAATATATAATATATAAATAATAATAAAATTTAAATTTAGAGCACCGGTAATTATTGATAACTCCAAATTTAAAAACAACAAATTTTAAGTAATCAGCTTCAAATTAAAATAAACATTAAAAAATATTATTTATTTAATGTAAGAGTTGCAAGCGAGATTACTTTATGTTGAAAAGTTACCAAGGTCCTCAAGTAATTTCTTCTGCAGCTTTAAGTTAAAATGTTTAAAAAAAATCTTTAGTAGCAAAATGTACTTAAAATTGTCTGAATAATTAGATATAAATAAATATATAATATACAAATAATTATAATCAAATTTAAACCTAGAGTAATAAAATTATTGATGACAAAAATAAAACATAATTTTAAGTTGAACTTCTAGACTAAATTAAATTGCACAGTGTCAATTTAAATTTAAATAGTTCAATTGTTTAAATTAAACTATTAAATTAAGTATTCCCTAAGGCCTAGGGAAGGAAAATGTCTATAAAGCGGTTTTATTTTATTTTTAAAATATTTTATCTCCGCAGTAATTATTATGTCATGTGCATCTGCATATAAGCTACTCATTATGTATACTGTAAGTATTTATAATTTTTATGTGTTTTATTTTATAAGTATTACACATGTGTTACTAAACTGCAGTATGACATTCAAGTTAAGTATTACAAGTTAGTTGTATTGTAATAAATACAATTATTTTCAATAATGTGACACATTTTGTTTAATTTCGTATTTAGTTTTCAGAGAATCAAATTGAAAGTATGCTAACATTATTACACTACAACGGTTTATTACCTACAAATTAGTTTTATTGTAACCCTGTCTTCTTCTTACATCTTTAGACTAATTGCTTACAGTCTACTTATTGCTTTGTGTAGTGTCAATACTAAAATTAAAGAAGAGCGCCTCATCAAAATGTTACAGGTTTGCTAAGAAATTGAAATTATTCTAGCAAAGAATACTTATGAGAAACGGTGGGAATGGAGCAGGAGTTACCACCGTGACGTCATCACAGTGGCAGCACGGGAACGCTTTCCTTGGCGGACTGGTATTCTATAGCCCTGGTTCATATATACTGCATGAAGTACGATAGACCAGGCAAACTAGTACGATTTCGACCCGAATAAATAAATCTTTGCCTACAGCTCCGATTTTGATGCAGTTTTCTGCTTCATGTTCAGAAAAATACTAGGAAAAAGTCTACATATGACCAGTTTCGGGAGAAGCGGAAATGCATCGCTGGTGCTTAAAGTGCATAATTCTTTTGAAACCTCTAAAAATTTATGAAAAGCCGCGAAAATCATTACTCGGGGGTTTTTGAGGGCCCTGATCTCATTTCTGACTATGCGTATTATTATATACTTTATGCAATTATTACACAATATAATATGTAACACCAGATGATTGACTTATAATATAGTAAGCATTTTGTTCGCTTTAAACTATTCTAAAAATACTGTTAGTTATGACGAATAATTACCTGATTGTAAATTCGTCAAACTGGTTGCAATTAAACATGTTTTTGTTCTTGTAGGCCTAACCTAAAATTGTGTTTATTTTTTTAATTAAAATCAGCCGTTTATTTATAATAAGTTAAGTAACAAGTTTATAATGAGATGTTTGAATTGAATTATAATACAGTAAGCACTTTTCGTAGATTTTTTGTATTTCCTTTTAGTTTATTAATCTAAAATAAAAAAAGCTATCGGTTATAAGGAATAATAAATTGTTTGCTATGGTAATGAATGTCAAATGTGTTGCTAAGCTTTTGATCCCAACAGCTGTTTTATCTAAATGTTCACTATTTTTACAATTTCCAACCAAACTTTCCCCAAATCCTTTCCTAGTGCTTATGCCTAAATGACCTTATAAGAATATACCTTTAAATTTTCGTATTTCTATATTAATTAGGTTTTTGTTGTGTATTGAAGATACTCCCAACATGAGGGTTGGCGTGCGAAGCACGCAATGCTTTGTCTATTGAAGACACACATGCGGAATGGCGTGCGAAGCACGCAATGCATTGTATATTGAAGATAATCCCAATATGCGGAATGGCGTGTGAAGCACGCAATGCATTGTGTATTGAAGATACTCCTAATATGCGGAATGGCGTGCGAAGCACGCACTGCTTTGTGTATTGAAGATAATAGCAATATGCGGAATTTCGTGCGAAGCATTTTGCAGCTATTCAGCACGCAGATATTGTTATAATAGCATCAAAGCACGTTATTAATTTGTTAATATTATGAATAAGTAGGTTGTATGTTATTTTCCAGAAGTTTTATTGTCCATTACTTTAAAACGAATCAAGCTTAAGCTACAGTTTTCGCCATTCTGTTTATCTTGTAATAAGCTTTTCATTGGTGTATTACATGACCTACCTTTATATTTGAAATTTGTAATCCCCCTTACCCCCTAAGCTCCCAAAAATCATAGAGGGTTAGATATGCACACAAATAATGAAGAGGTTAAAGGTACTTTATGAAAACTCAGTATTATGGATAACTTTACTTTATTCGTGAATTCTAATGCGTTCAGTCGCCCGCTTTATTTCCAATGCACACGGAATGCATCCATCACGGCATTAATGTCTCTGACATTTATTCCCGTCTCAGTTTGATTTAAGGCATTGTAAGTGCATTAACATACCGCTCAATGCTATGTTACAGTTGCATATTTTAGCTTCACAAAGATATTAACGACTACGTTCTATTAGCCCAGAAAACTAGAAGGCATCCGTTTTATTTCCCTTGCCCTGTGTGTTCCATTTCAGAAAGGAAAGAAAGATAGATGCCTTTGTAAACTATTATTTCTTAAACAACCAAAGCTGTGAGAACGCAAATAAAACTATATAACGAAATCTAATCTATTTGTATGGCATAATGAAACACAAATATGATAATAAAATGCACAAGTTAAGTAAAAAGCAACGTTCAACGTATACAGGGTGATTCAGAACTTAGTATTTCTGTATGTATACAAAGCTAGAGCGAAAACTATGCGATCGATTTCGAACAAATTTGCACCAAACACGTCAATTAGGTCTTTATAGATGCACGAAAAATGGTTTTGAAAAACAACCCCCTTTATGGCCAAACACCCCCAAAAATAAGTTATTATTATTATTAGCTAAACGAGCATTTTTAGAAATATGATGTTTTTTGGTGGGTACATTAAAGGCTACAAATTAGCCAAATTTTTATCAAATTCGTTAGAGCCGTTCTTTTATAAAAAAAAAATAACAACGGGTTTTTTTTCCAAAAAGGGGGTTGTTTTCAACATTTTTCAAAACCTTTTTTCGGGCATTTATACAGGCCTAATTGACGTGTTTGGTGCAAATTTGTTCGAAATCGATCGAATAGTTTTCTCTCTAGATAACAATAATAATATTTATTAGTTAATCTCCTACTTTAATAAATCACCTCGCCTACCCCACCTACAATTATGAAGTCACAGTGAATCTGTTTCATAATTTAAATATGTTTGTGAAAAGTATGTGCCAGTTCCTGGTACCGTTTATGTAGCTATATAATGATCTACCAAGACATTGTCGTATAGTTCTGAATATCCAAGAAATATAATAACAAACCATACAAATATTAAATTGAATTATTAAAAGTATCTTTTCAAACATAGGCCTATAAAAGTAATTTTGGAAATTTGCTCAAATCCACGCCAGCGGTTCAGGTGCGTGGTCGAACTATTTAATTGTATACACGAAGCTCGCGTATACCAACGCCTAAGGTTAAGATATCTTTGGAGGAGTTGATTGTGCCTATTTTCCGTTCCACCAATGAGACTCCACCCTCGCTAATTGTGTCTTATCAACCCTCGTTTGAATAACAAAAGGGGATCTTTAACCAACCAAACTTGTGACGCTTAAGGCGTATTCAAGTAGTGTATGGCTTGGTTATATCACAGCTCATTCAATAGGGGAAATAATACACTTGATTACGTAGTTATAAATGTTTTAAAGCAATATTGGTTTTGAAATTTAATCCAATGTCAGTTCCTGTCCAATCATTAAAGTCTAAACAATATCCAATGTGTGTATGTAATTCTCTGCTATTAGAACATTAAAATGAGTATGGCAATGTTAAGCTGGGCGTCCACTTGGTCGGTAGAGAGGAGCGGCGCAGTACGGGCTTCGCGTGAACAGCCTCGTACCGTACCAACCTAGTGAACGACCAGCTAACCAACTCAACCTTGTATATACTGGGTGATTCACGAAGAAACGGAAAAGCTTTCAGGACATGTTCTGCTGGTGAAAATAAAGTTCCTATACTCGTAGTTTCGGAAATGCTTCGTTTTCAAGATATCCGCCATTTTGGTTTTGTACAAAATAATCTAGATAAATGTTTCACTGAGTTCAAACTCGGCATGCGGTTTGACCTAACAATGATCTGCCTTAAGAAAAATAAGCGATTATATCCAATCATGCGTTTCAAAATGGTGGCTGTTTGAAAACTTTAAACCTAAATTACTCAAAAACCGTAAATGTTAACAAAAAATGTCAAGACACCTTTTTACTTTCCTTACCCTATACTAGGTAAGGTAAGTATTGCGATCGACCCAAAAATTCGATTTCGAGTTTTCATAATATCTTTACGTTTCAAGGCCCCCTGAGTCCAAAAAATGCATTTTTGGCAATTGGTCTGTCTGTGTGTCTGTGTGTCTGTGTGTCTGTGTGTGTGTGTGTCCGGAGTGCACAGGGCAAACGGCTGGACGGATCAAACTGAAATTTACAGGATATCTTCAAACACGTAAACAATTAAACCCATGTAAATTTGAAGCAAATCGGAGGTGGTGTCTTACCGTGGGACCAGTTTTTAGCACATTTTTGGTATTTACTCCAAAACCCCTCTAACGATTTTGATTAAACTTTGCTAACATACTCTACTCAGACCCCCTTAACACGCTATGTACGCTATATACCCTTAAAAATTCGTTGAAAAAAGTTATTACAAAAACGAAAGTTATTTTGTTTGTATCTCCGAAATGGCTGGTCCTATCGACTTGAAAATGGTCTCATTCGATTCAGCGTCCAAAGGAATGTCAAAAAAGATACCCCACTCAACTTTTTCCATTTCTTAAAAAATTGACCTTTTTTTAAACTAGCCGTGTTTGGTATCGACCTTGACATTTTTGGGGGTGAGAAATCGATTGAGACCAAAATCAGGTCCGTGAGATTAACCGTTTTGAAGTTAGTACCGCTTTCTTCGAAACGGATACTCCTATTAACTCGAAAATGGTATCACCAATCTCTCGCTCGAAAAAATTGGTAATTGATACAGCATCTATTTTGGTAAGGAAAGTTGTGTGATGTGCACACCAGATGTTTTAAATTAAATTACAAGTGAAAAAACATGGACCAAGACCGGGATTTGAACCCAGGACCTTTGCCTTTCCGGAGCAACACTCTACCACTGAGCTATCCTGATCCTCCAGATATTGGTCGATGTTATCTCACTTGTATGGTTTTACTGCAATTGTGAATTAATAGACTGAATACCTCGCATGCGACATTGAAAACAATCTCAATTCTTTTTGCAGCCTACAGTGGTGTTATTTTTTATTTTTTTTTATATTTGTAATAAATTACCTGCTTACACGCTTCCTCAGCAAGGGTTAAATTAATTAAATTACAAGTGAAAAAACATGGGCCAAGACCGGGATTTGAACCTAGGACCTTTGCCTTTCCGAGGCAACCTTCTACCACTGAGCTATCCTGATTCTCCAGATAACACCGACAACAACAGCTAACAACGACAGATAACAAGTGAGATAACATCGAACAATATCTGGAGGATAAGGATAGCTCAGTGGTAGAGTGTTGCCCCGGAAAGGCAAAGGTTCTGGGTTCAAATCCTGGTCTTGGTCCATGTTTTTTCACTTGTAATTTAATTAATTTGACCCTTGCTGAGGAAGCGTGTAAGCAGGTAATTTATTAAAAATTAAAAATATTAACACCTTTTTTATAGCCCGTTTGATTCGCTACAGTCAAAACAATCGGATAAAGGATAACAATTTAGTTACGTGTAATAATTGGTTTATTCAACCCGTCATCCTATACAAACGCAGTATACACAGCAGTATTGTATGTACATTTGCTCTTATGGTCTTATGGTCAACACAGTCGTATGAAGGATAGAAGTTAACTTAACGATAATAACAGCATACGTAACAACAATATTTTTAATTGCTGTGTTGGTATACAATGCCAAATTGAACAAACCAATTATTACACATAACTTAACTATCATCCTTCATCCAATTGTTTTGACAGTTCACCATTAGATAAAGAATCAAAAGGGCTACAAAAAGGCGTCTTGACATTTTTTGTTAAAGTGTTAAATGTATTAATTTAGGATTGAAACGCATCTATATTTATATAAAAGCGAAATACCACTCTCTCACTCATCACGATTTCTTCAAAACTACCGAACGGATTGGAATGAAATTTGGTATGTAGCTTTCTCTAGGGCCATAAGTGCTTATTAAGAAAGGGTTTTAAAAAAAATTGAAATTTTAGGGGGGTTTGGAGGGATCAAAGTTATTAAATCACGATTTCTTCAAAACTAAAGAACGGATTGGAATTAAATTTAGTATCTAGCTTCCTCTAGGGCCATAGGTGCTCACTAAGAAAGGGTATGAAAAATTTCGAAATTTTAGGAGGGGTATGGGGGGATCAAAGTTACTAAAATCATAATTTCAGATCTTTTACTATTATGACAATAGTGCTTTTATTATTTAAGAACTATATATATATATATATATATATAAAAGCCAAATACCACTCACTGACTGAACACTTTAAAAGAATACAATTACGTTAAAAAGAGTGAAAATACCAACCACCACGGGCAACGCCGTACGGGTCAGCTAGTGATTGTATATAATTGCTTATTTTTCTTAAGATTGATCATTGTTAGGTCAAACTGCATGCCGAGTTTGAACTCAATCAGTCAAACACAAACCAAAGTCAAAGGAAAATGCTTACGTCAATGTATTTATAATTCAATTCCAAAAAATTGTCTGTCAAAAATAATTTACTGATTCTAAATTTTCTAAGTCGGTTGTTATGGTAACGAATGTAAAAACGCATTCATCAAACGTGTGTTCGTTCAGTATATGCCACATCTAGAATTGTGTTGCTAAGCTTTTCAAATCTTCTGTTTTTTTTTTGTTGAGCCCTATGGCTGAGAATGAACCCACGTATTTCGACCATTTGTAACCCTTAAAATCAATATTTTGAAGTCTTTTGAAAAAATCTGTAATATTTTAACCGGAATGCAATTTATTCCGTATAGCCTACATTTTCAATTGATTATTTTCTGTATTTTTTTTTTTATACTTTTTTAAATCTCCAGAAATGTTACATTTAGTAAATGTTGGTTATTTTTGGGCATTGTTTGAAACTGTGTATACTTAGCACGTATTGGCAAAATTTTAAGTGCAAAACCTGTGACGACCTGAAATCGAACTCGAACCCAGCGCTCGGGTCCACTCGGGTTCTCGTAATATTCGGGCCGTCGTCTTAAAATGAAGTGGACACCGAGATAAGCGATCTATGATACCAGCTGATCGCGTGGAAGTATCAGTTAGTGACGTCAGTGACATCGTTTCAAGCAGTGTCGTTTTTTTATACAATTATTGGTATTATTAATTAATTATGGTTGGCTAATTAACTATCCCGGGGCTACCGACAAGGTAGGGGGGGGGGGAGATTGAGAATTAAACACAACATTCTTTAACCCTGTAAATGGCAGACTGCACTTTGTGACGCTCTCTCGGGCGTAGAACGCAACAAGCTCGAACAATAGCGAGAATTTGCATAAATTTGCATATTTCGTTATTTTATACACTTAAAATTATTCAATCGTAATAAAACCGGCACCGTTGGAAAGCTAATCAATTCAAATTTAATTTTTGTATTTAAAACTTTTTCGTAAAACTAATATTTACATACGTAATCTTTGATTTTAAAGTAAAATAGTGTGGTTCCAGTTGCAACCAGTTATATAATCTGTTCCTTTCTCTGTTATATGCACTCTACGGATTTTCCGTTATATTCTATCTGCTATTTACACAAATAAGAGTTTTATATTAAAATGCAGCACAACATCTATTTTTACTTAAATAATTAATCAGCTGGATTAGTGTAAGATACGCCCGTCACGTTTCTGCAGTAATTTGCATATTTAATGCATTAAATCGTAGTCTACACGGTCCAGTGTGTGGTAATTGTACTGACAAGGGTCGGGAGATAATATACTAATTACAAAATGTAGTTTCGGGTCACACGTATACGTAATGGGCTTACAAAAGTACCCGACTGCATCTATTATCACTCGTATCCTATTTATTAACTGATTGTAAACGGGGATATCAAGGGCAGAATGGATTGGTTGGTGAAATAAATTATCTTCTAGTTTTATATACGGGGAGTTCCTGTAGCTGACCCATGTGCGAATATTCGCAAGTTAATAGTACTCACCTGATTACTAAATTACGTTTATTTATTTAAGTTGTTTTAATTTGTGTGATAGATTATTCTTGCATGTAGAATGTAAACAATATAACTAACAGCAGCTATTGTGTTAGTTTCAATAGATGGCGGCTTTCATTAGGAACCATATGAAGTATAATATAAAACTTTTTTAAAGTAAATTTGTATAACGAAAACATGAATTTTAAGCTGTTTGTATATTTTTCGTCAACAGATAAGCTTTTAAATGATACTTGAATAATTAATTTTCATGAAGAATTAAGGGAGATATCTCTTAACGACAAAACCACATTCGAAAAATAATATATAATATTTTGGATACGTCAATATTTACCAATTTGAACTACCAATTTTTTAATTGAACAAAAAGTAGGATCTCCACATGCCAGTTCTGACATTTTTTTCAAAATATATACAGTCGACTCCCTCTAATCCGAACACCACGGGATAAAAAACTTCCGAACCATCCGGCGAAATTATTACACATAAAAAGTACACCCTATAATATCGTATCTGCATTTAAAAATCAACTTTTAAAACGTTTATAACACTTTAAAAACGTTCAATAACTCCCTGCAAATACTTTGCCCTGGTCCACCCTTATCTAAACGTCGTAAAATATTAAATCTGTCTTGCATTTTGACAGTAGTGTGCTTCCTTTTTTCACTCATTTTCAAGAATATTTTTGCGAATTTTAACTATCTGAGTTAACTACTGTACAGTACGAATAGAATTACAGATAACAAATAAACTCACTGATAAAAATAGAACTCACATTGAAAATTACTAAAAACACAAGAATAGAATTTGTAAATACGTACAGTTATAAACATAAAAAAAACGCAAACTGAACTGAGGTTATTTATTTACATTTATGCCGGATATAACAGACACTTCAATTCCTGTCGATTTCCGCCGTGAGAAACCCAGATAACTCATTTCTAAGAAGTCGTCCGGACCATCCGAGTCCGGACCAGAGGTAGTCGACTGTAATGATAACATATAATTTAAACGTGTGGTCTTGATGTGTATAAAGTTTTATATAGAACGTAAGGTATTCCCAAACCATCGTGTATTGATTTAACACGTAATTGATGGAAAAATTAATGTCCTAATAATTTAATAACAGTGACAACTTTATAAGTGGTCAACTAAGAATGGTATGAAGGTGTAAGATACAAATAAATGTGCAGTAATATGTATTGTCTTGTTTTAATAAAATATGTGAATTACTATTAAAGTTTAATGAACACCCAGCAAATAGTTTTTCATTTAAATACAAACAATCGTAAAAATCGTCTAACTTTATAACACAGTGTTGACATCGGATGAGTAGAACAAAATGTTAAAATATCCACTAAATATGCACAGCATTGTTCTTTGCAGCTTATAATTTTTTGAAGCAAGTTATAAGCGTCAAGTATGCAAATAACCGTCCTCTCATCGGAGCATCATGGACACATAATCTCAGCCCAAACTTGCCACATCTGTGGCGTTCGCAAGAGGATCAAACACTCGTCTTCACGGTTGATTGTCTTTTAGGTTGAGTGAGAAGGTTCCACAATCGGTTCACAGATTGCGTTGTAAAAAACTACGCACACCGTGCTTTCAATCAACGCTTGCTCAATGAGATCTAAGTGCTTGATTTCTAAATTTTGTTTTAAAAAGTATATTTACCGTAAAATGAAAAGTAGAATTTATTTAGGGACAGATAAAAACACTTGAAATGAATGCTCGTATTCAAAAGATCAAAAGATCAAAATTTAAAAAAAACACATATTACAATACATTTTTAAATTCGAACGAACGGTATTGCCAATAAAAAAGTATATATTTTAATGTAGTGAAGGACACGGTATGCTTTAATTGATAACTTCACCCCTCACCTTTTTAGACCTTTCTGCGTTTAATCAAACCTGTACTTAATGTAGAAGTTATGACTTGAGACCATGTAGGCAAGTCTTAGTTATCTTTCTAAGGCCTAATGTCGAGATTTTTTTACAGTATTAACTTCATATAAATGGAGTTTATAAACAATATTGATAAATATTGAAAAATAGTAGAACTGTATGAGCACGAACAAATTTGGTAACATTACAGTAACATAGAGTAGATAGTTAAGTAATTAGGAATGATGTAAACGGCAGAGTTGCATTTTTAACACTTGACTACTTCGGACATCTTTTGTCCCATAACTACTACGGAGGGATCTATCAGACCGCTTTGTTTAAACATGTGTGGTTACTTTAAAAAAAATATATTTAAATAGCATTCACATTAAAAACTTTTTTAACTTTGTTTTAATAACCTAATACGAAAAAAAATCAAATTTCGTTTTTTTATAATTTTTTGGGGTTTATAATTTTATACTGTAAAATATGCAATATATATTATACAAATTTTTAAATGAAAATTATGTTTGAATTATTTTATAAAATAAACATATCTGCTATTGTTGAGTACCATAGTAACAAGGACAACATATTTTTCAACTGTAAACATGCACATGTTCTTATTTTAATGGATCGATTTTGTATGTACAATCACTACTGAACGTTTCTCACACCGCAACAGATCGATAGCTCACAAACCGGCTTCGATTTCACTCGTGCGATTCCGCTGCTCAACTGACCACCCAAGGTCAGGAAGGTACTGTGAAGTGCGGGATACAGTGTTTCAAGGCGAGGGAGAAATCCCTGTTGAAATTTCCCGCGCTGTCTGATAGACGGTCCGTAGTAATTAAGGGTTAAGTAGGCTAACATCAAAGTAAGAAAGAGACTGGTAGAACTGAGTGTAGGGAGAAGTTTTTAAATAGAGAGTAGAGAAAGGATAGGACGGTTTTTTTGGGAAAAGTTCTTCGGTGAGAAGTCTTTGGGAGACTGGCGATTTCGGGCTGAAGCAAGTAGAGCTATTTAAATTTGTTCGTTAGATCTTATTTCGGGATGGTTTACTATGTTGTTATTTATTAATAATCGTATATTTTTTTAATTTTTTATTTTCCGTTCCTTTTAAATGAGTATACCCTCGAATCATTGGCAAATCCGAGTAAAAGTATTGGTTGTACAAATAATTTTAAATGTACTGGGAAACCTTTCTACGATCAGGTGAGATTGTGATTTATCGGTATTTTTAAGTGATATGTATTTGAATTAAACTAATTATGATGTAAATATAAATTAAGTGATATTTTTCATATTACGTTTAAGTATAAAAAAGCATAATAATTAAATTTTAAAACACGTAAATTTCGCATTAGAAATTGAATGAAGACACGCTTTAAATACCAAATCTCAAGGAAATCTTTTGAGCCGTGTTCAAGAAAATATTTTAATGTATACAATGTTTAGTCAGTTAGGAATATAAGATTTTAGATATAAATTATTCTATTTATTGTATTTGTGGATTTGGAATATATACATTATAAGTATTTCTCGCTCAGTCATTCGAGATTCTTCATTTAAATATTGATAGTTAGTTTGAGTATTTTAGAGCAAACTATTTCCAATAAATCACATCGATACAGCATAATATCAAATTTGTTTCAACTATTGAAGTTAACTAAACAATTAAGCTGTTTATGTCAAACAGCTGTTAGGTGTCTCCTACTACGCAGTTGAGTGACTCGCTCACCATCTCAAAATATGCATACGTCTCGCCTAACCACACCATACAAACTCCACCATGCCACCTAACAGAGAGGCCGTTGTATATTTTATCTTGATTTTGAAATATCTTTAGTCTAATACTAACAAAAAAAGAAAATTACTTTACCGTAATACGTTTAATTTAAACTGTATAATTTCATTCCACGCTAAATAAAGCGGTGCGTGTCATTTATGTTATTTTCACATGTAATTTAAGACTACATTAAACTGTATTTTAACAACAGTTTACAGTTTGAAGGTAAACGGTTTGATGCAGTATTTTGCTGCACGCGAAGGGGGTAATTTTGTTTGGACTAATAACCACCCTTAATTTGCGCTTGTCCCAGTATACAGGATATGCCATAAATCCTGTGACACTGATTGAAATTAACACGAGGAGAGGTAAAGAAAAGAAAACTTCACGTAAACGAAAAAATGGATCTATTATTTTTAGGAAAATTTACAACTTAATAATTCAATAATAAGAAATTGTAATCCATTTTCCGAATTGTAGAATTTGTGTTAAACGATATATTAAACAAATAAAAGAGCACTATGGCGACAAAATCACACTGATTTAAATAAAAACCCGAACCACAAAACAAGGAACAAAAACAATAACTAAACAACTAAATTGTAAGTTATGTTTAATACGTTACCCTTATGTACATTTCGATGACATGGTCATCATCCTCAGAGGGTTTTAACACTACTAAAGTATACATCGGCTTACAATATTACACAGCTATATATACACGCCCCCCCCCACTCGTCCCGATACCGGTTAATCCAAGGCTGACCTGGTCTGGGAATGGGAGGAGCCACATTAAATCTACTACTAGTATCTATTATTAACAATAAAAACCAATTTAACAATGAATTACTAAACTATTAAATACAAAAAATAATAAACTGGTCTACTAAAATTATAAACAGTCAAACAGAAATAAAAATAATAATAATAAAATAAAATAAAAAACTAATAGGCCAAATGAAATAAATAACAAACAAAATAAATTAAATACTTAATAAAATAAAATAACATAAAATAACATAACCTTTAAAATCCAATATTAACAAATACAGATCAACAAAATATAAATAATATAGGTCTATGGTTAAAAAAATAATAATACAAATAACTTAAAGTTAAAAAATTAAATTCAAGTTAAGAAATATAACCAATAATAAATACAGTACTATCTATTGCTAAAGGTTCCTATCTAGTCCTAAGTAAATAAAACAATGACGAGTTAGGAATATTCCCTTTATCTGCATTTAATAACCTATCATTGTCAGCCTGAAAAATGGAAATGCTTTCCAAGCTATTCATAACTTGTTTAAAGTCACTTCTTTTTTTAACCTAACATTGGATATTTCCAAGTTATGGTTTGTTTCAAGAATGTGCTCCGCAACGCTAGATTTCTTTTGTTTGTTATTTATTTCATTAGGCCTATTAGTTTTTTATTTTATTTTGTTATTATTTTTATTTCTGTTTTACTGATTATAGTTTTAGTAGACCAGTTTATTATTTTTTTGTATTTAATAGTTTTATAATTCATTGTTAAATTGGTTTTTATTGTTAATAATAGATACTAGTAGTAGATTTAATGTGGCTCCTTCCATTCCCCCACCAGGTTGCCCTTGGATTAACCGGTATGGGGAGGAGTGGGGGGGAGGGCGTGTATATATAGCTCTGTAATATTGTATGTATACTTTAGTAGTGTTAAAACCCTCTGAGGATGATGACCATGTCATCGTAATGTACATAAGGGTAACGTATTAAACATAACTTACAATTTAGTTGTTTAGTTATTGTTTTTGTTCCTTGTTTTGTGGTTCGGGTTTTTATTTAAATCAGTGTTAAACGATATAGTTTAAATGACGGACCTCCGTTAAAACCCCTTATAGTTTATTGGGATATTGTTTTCCCACCATGTTTTGGGTGCATAAATACATTTTATACCCTTTAGGAGCACTGGGATAATAATTTCCCATATATGATCCTGATCCTAAATCTACAAGCTACAGATGATTGATACTGTTGAACAGCTGATTTTCATATTCAACCAGGTTATTAGCTGCAAGTAAATTTGTGAAGATAACTATCACTCTGCAAACCAAGGATTTTAATTGTATATCTATAACTTGTTATTACATGTTATAAAGATCCAGTTTTTAGTAGGTCTTCAAAAATATGATTAATTTTAAACATTTCAAGAGTTAAGGCAGCTTATGGTTCACTGGGATAATAATTTCCAACAAAACAAAATTCAAGGGGGTAAATTTTAAACAATTTTACTATAGATTATTGTTATTATAACCTATTGTGAGGTATTTGAACTAAAACAAAATAAATTATGAATGTCCCAGTCTACTGTCACTTAAAGGGTTAAAATATTTCAAATACTTCCAATGTGTCAATTCAATGCAATTTTTACTAATTATTTTGGTTTAAAAGTGAACATTGGTTTATTGAAATTTGATCGTTTATATGTTCATTTTACACCACAAATTTTGTTGAAATTTGATCATTCATACGTTAATTTTATACCAAAAATTTTTTGAAATTTGATCATTTATATGTTAATTTTACACCACAAAGTTATTTGAATTTTATCATTTATATGTTCATGTTACACCACAAAGTTTGTTGGAATTTGATCATTTATATGTTCATTTTACACCACAAAGTTTGATGAAATTTGATCATTTATAGGCCTATATTCATTTTACACCACAAAACTTGTTGAAATTTTATCATTTATATGTTCATTTTACACCACAAAGTTTGTTGAAATTTGATCATTTATATGTTCATTTTACACCACAAAGTTTGTTGAAATTTTATCATTTATATGTTCATTTTACACCACAAAGTTTGTTGAAATTTGATAATTTAAATGTTCATTTTACACCACAAATTTTGTTGAAATTTAATCATTTATATGTTAATTTTACACCACAAAGTTTGTTGAAATTTGATCATTTATATGTTCATTTTACACCACAAAATTTGTTGAAATTTTATCATTTATATCTTAATTTTACATAGATAGCCGTATTTAACTTGTAACTATATTATTCATATTAGGAAAGAAAAGATGATTTGAAGAAAGTAGTTTTAATTCTGTTAAATGTTTTTGTTAAATGTTATTGTTATGTAATAATCTAAAAATAGATCTCTCTATTAACGTGAATTCTGTACCAACATACAGATTTTTACTTTGTGAAGAAAAGGATAATAATAGTAAGATAATAGTTCGACCACGCAGCTGAACCGCAGACGTGAGTTGAGCAAATTTCCAAAATTAAGTTTATAGGCCTATTTTTTAGGGTTTCAACCAACAATTTGGGAAATAGGTCTATTCACGACGGTGTTGAATAGCTGCAAAATGCACTCACGCCATTCCGCCTATTGGGAGTATTCTCAATACACAAAGCGTTGCGTGCTTCGCACGCCATTCCGCATATTGGAAGTAACTTCAATACACGAAGCATTGCGTGCTTCGCACGCCAACACCCGTATTGGGAGTATCTTCAATACACATGCATTGCGTGCTTCGCACGCCAACCCCACGGTAAAGTCCACCACATGGCTTTGAACCGGGTACTTTTATGATATTTTACGTTTTGACCGATTTTGGAGGAACCAAGCGAGCTATAAGGTCGCGTAAAAAACAAAATGTTCATAGTGAAATCCTACATTTATATTTTTAGGAAACACTCTAAAAAATATTTATTCTAGTAGAAAAATCTCAAAAAATAGTTACTTATGGTAAAAAACTTGCTTCCGTTTGTTGGATTCTTTTGGATAACGAACTCGTCTGAGCGACGTAGACAACCAAAATGTGTACCACGATTGGACCAAATCTAACTTAAAATGCGGCCGCTAGAGTGCGAACACATATATACATATATGGTTTTTAATGACACCCCAAAACGTGTACTGGGGAACCATGATCGATGCTCATTTGCTACATTGGGTCTTACCATAAGTTCCACTGCAGTAGCTCATTTTTCCTATGGAATATGGAAATTCGCTAATAATAATTGAAATAAACGAAAAAATAATTAATTGTTAAAATATTTAATTAGGGAGATGATAATAATGGGAAAAATTTTAGTTCGGGGGTTTAATGTGAGTAATCTCAGCCAAGTAACTGGTAATGTTCATATTGAGGCGGTATTCTTCTATTGTCGTCCTTTTTAAAATTGTTTATTTCGTTTAGATTTTAGGACTGAAATGTATTTATTAAACTTTAATTTAGTGCCAACCTAGCCGACGGTCTGTAGACTGTCGCCAAAGAAAGTAAGTGTTCTTCTGTTTTAATAATCCATGTTTTATTACACACTATTTCGTTCATTCATTCAAATAAGAAATACCAATTTAGTTGTTCAACTATCTCAACGCGTCTTCGTAGCTAATATATTGTCAAGTACGCCTACGCTACACATTTACACCCTCCACGTGAAACAAAGGCATTCCTTCTGATTAACTATTTGAATAATTAGTAAATCACTTCCAGATCGCAGCACTGTATACGTGATAATTAACGCATTCCGGGCGCATATACAAATATATCTGGTCACGTAGCATTAAATAACCAAATGTAGTGTAAACATGTTTAACACAAATGTTATGTTTAGATCCATACAATGCCTGTTTTTATCGATTCACTTCGAACAAAAAACTAAATTTGACTAAGACGATTAGTAATTTATAGAGACACTTCTTGTACCCTATATTTTACAATCTATATATATATAAAAGCGAAATACAACTGACTCACTCACTCACTCATCACGATTTCTCAAAAACTACAAAACGGATTGAAATGAAATTTGTTACGTAGCTTCCTCTAGGGCCATAGGTGCTCACTAAGAAAGGGTTTGAAAAAATTCGAAAATTTAGGGTGGGGGGTCAAAGTTATTAAAAAACGATTTTTTTAAACTACCGAACGGATTCGAATGAAATTTGGTATGTAGCTTCCTCTAGGGCCACAGGTGCTCACTAAGAAAGGGCATGAAAAATATCGAAATTTTAGGAGGGGTCTGGGGGGATCAAAGTTATTGAATCACCATTTCTTGAAAACTAACGAACGGATTGGAATGAAATTTGGTATGTAGCTTCCTCTAGTGTCATAAGTGTTCACCAAAAAAGGGTTTAAAAAAATTGGAAATTTTAGAGGGGTTTGGTGGGTAAAAATTGCTAAATCACGATTTCTCCAAAATTACGGAACGGATTCTAATGAAATTTGGTATGTAGCTTCCTTAGGGCCACAGATGCTCACTAAGAAAGGGTATGAAAAATTTCGAAATTTTAGGAGGGGTTTGGGGGGATAAAAGTTACTAAAATCATACTTTCAGATCTTTTATTATTATGACAATAGTGCTTTTATTATTTAAGATCTATATATATAAAAGCCAAACACCACTCACTGACTGAACACTTAAAAAGAATACAATTACGTTAAAAAGACTGAAAATACCAACCACCACGGGCAACGCCGTACGGGTCAGCTAGTTCTTGATATAACCTCAAATATTTTTTGTCCATGTTTCAATAAAGCTTCTTCCACAGTAGAATGGAAATTATTTATTAAAACTGAGCCGGAGGAAAAATTCCGTGTGTCTGGAAGAAAGTACCTTAGTACCTCGCTCCGCTCGTGCGGTAACATTTCCTTTAGGGATGGCAAAGTCATACTTTCCTCCCTTAAGACACAAACAGCTATGACGACAAAATTAATGTAATACCACCTAACTTCGGTTTATGAATAATCTTACAAAAAACTGTTTAAACAAATATAAACTATGTGTGTAAACGCAAAAGTGGTTGGCGTGCGAAGCGCGCAGTGGTCTTCGGTAGTATTTAATATTTCTCAATTTTTAATCGGTTCAAACCGTCCTCGCACACTGTAAAAGATATCGTAAATATTATCCGATTTGGTTTATGATTTTTTCGAGAGAATAGGTTAGTAACATTTTTACCTTTTACTGTTCTATGTTATCTTTAACGGGTTAGCCGTCCGTTAAAAAAGTTTAAAACTCACCTACATGTTAGTGGAGTCTCAGTAAAAATACGTTTTTCTAATTTTGAAAAACACTGAAACGTAACGCTCGCAGCTAGGACTGCGGTTGCGCAGTACATAAGTACAATTTTATCGAAATCGAAACAGTAGTGTTTGACCTAAACAGATAACTGTAAAGGGATGTTTTTTTTCTAAGATTGCTGGTTTGACACGCATGTAAATTTCAAACAGTCGTACTTCCTCTAATCGGTCGGTCATCTCAACCACGTCTCCCATGTATGTATAATGCTATTCCTACATAGCTTACAGATACAACTGCATGTAATCCCCAACATTATCTATTTAGCATGCAAATTAGTGAGAGCATGACGCGCTTAATGTATATAAGCACCTGGAATAAATAATGATCCATTGTGTGTTAATTCTAGTATAACAAATATTTATTTAAAAATGCCGTAGTTGAACTCATCTCCGTCGCCAGGTCTTTTTGACACCACACAAGTTGCTTTCACAAGAGTGATATTTTGTAACTTTATACTAGCTGCACATAGTGAGGTGTTGGCGTCCCTTGCAGTACCGACGACAAACAACACATTTTTGTGCTGTTACCTTATTCACTAAACCACGACAATTTCTCCAGATTGCCGGATAGTTAGGTAGTCATAAGAGTCCTGAAATCTCTTAACCCTAGAACCGGCAATGTTAACGAAAATGGATTTTTTGGCGTGTGCAAGCATTTATTCAAAAATTCGCCACAAATAGTAAATTAACCCCAATCCAAAAGTGTTCCATAGCTTTTTTGTAGAGAAAGGTTCAAAGAATTTGTATATGCCAGTAAAAAAAATATAGATGTAAAATTTAGAAAGTTATTAGCTCAAGAAACAAAAAATGTTCAGTTACGAAAAATAAAAGTTCAACTTTAAGTCTACATAAAAAGTAGTAAACATTTTTTGTAATTTTTTCCATAAATGTAAAAAAGTTTCGTAATTTAGTTCTAAATAGAACTGTATAAAAACATTTAACATGTTCAAATTTCTTATTTTGAAAACACGAGATTTTATGTTCTTACTACAAGTCTGCTATCAAAAGTATGCCAAGTTAGAAACGTAATTTACTAATATATGCTGTGCCCAAAATTAAAATATTATTATAACAAAGTGTAGAGAATAAATCAAAGAACTGAACTGTATACTTGTAAATTATCTTTTCATAAAAGTGTTTGACTTAGAAGTATTTGAATAACAAAACTTAGAAAAATATAGTAAACTCTCGTCTGTACAAGTTGCGCGCGCATTCTTGTATGTCTCCCTATGCTATAAAAGTCCGTTACGCTACAGATTTGAACGTTAGGTGAGACCGTATTATCAATCACTTTCCCACGGTCCTACACAATAAACTGTTCAAATATAGCAAATTTTGTTTACAGGGGAAGTTAGCTTGAAGAATTATCTTTACAAAGATACCAAAATATCTATAAAAAACTATTGAGGTCATAAAGATCTCACGTGAAATAAATAACGCTGTTTATTGGTTGGAAAACTGACCAATTGCAAGGGTCTACAAAACCATTTCTAACTTCAATACTATTGGTCCGATTTTTGATTTGATGAAAGTTTTGGATAGGGGAAATTGTGATGAATCCATCGGTACATAGTTTTAACTAAGACAACCTACTGGGCGGGTTTTAGAGATTGACAAATGTTGAGTAATTTCGTTATGTTTTGTATGAATTTTCGGGCGCCGATTGATTTGTAGAAAACTAATAAACTGCAACGATGATTACGTATGTAAATATACGTTTTAGAAAGAAATTGTAAATACAAAAAATAAAGTTTGAAACATTACCTTTCCAATGGTGTTTGTCTTTTTGAGATTGGAAGATTTTTAGTGGGTCAAATATTCAATACAATCACGCATTACAAATGTGCTGTCATGATCGCACGTTTCGTGCGATCTGCCAGTTCTAGGGTTAATTATATCAAAGCTCACTAAAGAATACCGTTGAGGGACGGGCTTGTGTATACCGAGACCTTGAACGCTCCAATCGTCGTAGTGCGACGTTGTCACTTTCTTCCCACGCTTCTAACTGACTGCGGCAGACTCAATGTATTTATAATTCTTTAAACTGTACGATCAAGCCTCGAGCGGTAAATACCAGGAGTGTTCGAGGCTAGTAGATATGGCAACGCTGCGCGCCCATCCTATTGGCCGCCTCGCAACGGTTTTCTTTAGTGGTGGGGTGGGGGGATATTCTAATGGGGAAGTATAGAGGTGAAATATTTGGCAAAGGTCAAACTGA
>JAGFPH010009014.1:20396-45343 GCA_018207615.1 Philaenus spumarius
AGCACCTATGGCCCTAGAGGAAGCTACATACCAAATTTCATTCCAATCCGTTCGGTAGTTTTTGAGAAATCGTGATGAGTGAGTCAGTGAGTCAGTGAGTCAATGAATCAGTGAGCCAGTGAGTCAGTGGGTTTTGGCTTTTATATATATAGATGTGCGTTTGTTTTCAAAACCCCTAATTTTGTTCATAATTTGTAAATTTTTAATTTTTAACTAGGTATCTTAAATACTTTTGTCTTAAAAAGTAGCCTACATGTATCCCCGAAAAGTCGTCTAAATGCAATAATTGTTTCATAAACATTCATGACATTATCCAGGACGGACAGAACAAATTCATGTTTGGATTATGGTAAAGTGTGAGTAAGCATATGAGCTTAGAAAAAAGTATTTATTTCGAAATCACAGACAGGCACTACAATTTTATTTGTATGTATAGATATCGATTTAAAACATATTGCGACTACGGTATATTTTAGTGTAGTTTCGTTCTTTTTTATCTAGTATCATTTATAATTCATGTTTTATTTGTATGGCTGAAGTGATATAAATAAAGTGTTTCTTTGAAAGGCTCAGTGATTGCACTTCCCGACCAAAGCCCCACATTGTACGCCATAAATTAAACACTTATATACCTAAACCAAATTTGACTGTTTTTATGACATTCTTCGCAAACCTATCACGAAAGTTTTTTACCTGTTTACCATATAATATTCAAAACTGTAAAAGTAAGAAAAAATATCCACGGCTATTAAGAGAACATTTAATTGAAGTATGAAATATTGAACTTTTGAAGCATCAACTTAATAATGTGTGCCTGTGTTGGTGTGTGCGTGCGCAAAGGCTTTGTATGTGAGGGAGGGTGAGTATTTGTTCGTGGAAGGCGTAGTTATATCAAAGCCCACTAAAGAATACCGTAGCGAGACGGCCAATAGGATGGGCGCGCAGCGTTGCCATATCTACTAGCCTCGAACACTCCTGGTATATACCGCTCGAGGCTTGATAGCAGAGTTTAAAGACGTATAAATGCGTTGAGTCAGCCGCAGTCAGTTAGAAGCGTGGGAAGAACGTGACAACGTCGCACTACGGCGATTGGAGCGTTCAAGGTCGCAGTGTACACAAGCCCGTCCCTCAACGGTATTCTTTAGTGGGCTTCGATATAGAGGTGTTTATTCAGCTTATTAATAGATTTGGAATTAGATTAGTTTTTTAGATGTAATTTAAAAACTCTTAATGTATTAAATAACTTATTTAAAGTAATTATTATAGGAAGCCAGTTTTTTAATTTGTAGTTTGTGTAAATGTATTGTTTATATTGCAGGGTTCGTTCAAGTTTTAGTCAATGTAAATTAATTTTATAATGCAATTTTTTCATCGACTTCCCATAAGAAGGCAATTGGTGCGATGGGCTCTTTCGACACTCATATCTCTTAACCAAATCGCTGCAGTTATAAACCAAAATTTTCTTCATAGATGGGGAATGGAGAGTTACACACCATACACCTCTATGGGGCTGCGGGTTGCAGAGATACTCACTGACAACCTATGTGTGCATTTATTATGTTTATTGATTGTTTCAAGTGTTTGTTTAATTAAAGGTAAACACAATGGAATTATTCCCTAACTCTAAAAATAACTAAAAGTAACCATTGTCTGGGTTTAATCTCAAAGAAAGAACTAACAACAACTAAGAGCAATGCATATAAAAAGAACCAGCCTCCACGTAGACGTATGATAAATCTCCTTAAATTAAGAAACTAATGTAATTATTTTCTGCTAAATAATACACCGCCAGGATGGTGCAAATATTTAAAAATCCTTTCTTAATTCGTCTCTAGCGCATATGAGCAAATAAGTGTACCAAATTTCTCGTACTTAGGCGGTAGGGCTTTTGAGATATATAAAAAATAACAATGGTTAATTCCGTAAGTTCTATATTTAATAACATTTTCTTGGAAGGATTCGAGGGAAAAGTGCATATTGTTTTCCGAATTCCTACCAAAAGTATGGCCAAGTTTCATTCATTAATTTATGGTCTCTCTCACTACCTTCCACTGCATTGTATGATATGATTTTATTCGTGTATTTGATATTTATATAATGATTGCTAGTTTATGCGTTAGTCAAGGGAACTGAATTTATGGTTAGTTTTAGCATAACTCAGATTACGTTTTTATTTCTCGAGTCGATATATTGCGTTCATTAATTTTAGTGTGTTCTTGTTCTTTTTTCTCTCGTTTCTCTTATACAAATATAGCTTAAGTTTTTTACTGTTTGTTTTATACATTTTAGTAACTATTTTCTAGAACTTGTAGAGATTATGTATTTGGTTGATGCTTACAGACGACGAGGCAAATAAAAGCGATCAGTCTATTTGTCTCAATATCAATGTACTGTGTCGAAATTGTCATTGTTGGACTTCTTATTGTTTCGTATAAGTGAATACACAGACAAAGGCTGGTTCACAGTAACTATTGTAAAGTATTTTAAATCGAATTTTGTATCGGTAAAACATACGTCGATGTTTCACTGTCTATTGTTCAATTTAAATACCAATGTAAAGATGCATTAGTTCCGGAGACAATTGAACAAAGTAGCTGGAGCGATGAAGCAATTGCAGCACGTGTCGTCATTTATTTTGTAAACCGGAAAACCTAAATTACCCTAAAACAATGATACAAGCTTAGCGTGATGAATTATAAATCAAAATATTTCTGATTCAGTATAGAATTATTATTAATTGCGCATTTTTTTATAAAAGAATAATAGATTGTCGTATCTTTCTTTTAGAATATGTAATTACATTAACTAAACTAAGGCATTATAACACGGCTATATATATAACATAACCTCAACTGTTACATCATTCACGTGAACATACTTTCCCAGCAACAATGCATTTCAAGTTTTGTGTTATCTGTTTGGCGCTGGTTATTTGTGTTTCCAACGTGACGGCAAGAAGACTTGTAAAACAGGTAAGTGGGTTATTAGTAACAAAATGAGAAATTTAACATTCTTGAGGTGTTTAACAAACGTAAATTTATGAAATTATACATTTTATGTTTTTTTGGCGTATCGGAATGTTTGAGATTCAATAGTTATACAGGGTGACCCATAATTTGAGTGCCAAACTTCGGAGAATGGTTCTATGGGTCAAAATAAGAAAAAAATTCCATATAAACACAGGCCCGAAAACTCTTCGTCTTCTAGATATCCGCCATTTTGTTTTTTGTACAAAACAATTGTTATCTAAAGACTGTTTGACTGATTGAGTTTAATCTTGGCACGAAGTTAAAGCTAACAATGATATATCTTAAGAAAATAAACAATTAAATCCCATCATGAGTTTCAAAATGGCGGATCTTTGAAAATTCCAAACCTAAATTACTCAAAAACCGTACATTTAAAAAATTTCAAGATACCTTTTTTTGTAGAATTTTTGATTTGGTATCGGATGGTGTAGCTATCAAAACAATCGGATGAAGAATAATAGTTTCTTGGTGTGTAATATGGTTTGTTCAACCCTACATCCTACACCAACACAGTAAATACTACAATATTGTATGTACATTTGCTAACATTATCTTTAACTAGGGGCTCAACCCCTGGACGCTTCGCATCCCAACCACGCCTCTGCCTACGGCCTCAGATGGCTGCTTCGCTTCGTTCGCAGTTGGAAAACTCTCTAAAGGCTCTCGCTAATCTTTGGCTCGTTCGTACCTGGATGAACGAGCACCGTTCAGCATTTTTAACATCTGGATTGTACCTATAATGTATCTTTTGGAATATTTAGTGACTTTGAAGGAGGTATAAAAGAAGCTGCACCTATTCACCTTCTAAATGACTTGAAAGGTGGTATAAAAAGAAGTTTAGATTTAAAATTTTATGCATATTTTTCAGACGTTTTTGAAGACATAAGACCTAGCGCATTCAGTTCCTGACGTCAAATAACCCATGTATGCAAATTTTCATAAAAAATCGTTAGATTTTCGAGATGCGCGACAGATACAAATATAGGTACAAGATTTGCTCATTTAAAGTAATAGGATTAGCTATTGCCCTTAATCCGACAGTTATTGACAGTTAACTTAGCTTTTGTCGGACAGTTACACCATCCGAAAGAGAATCTAAAGGGCTATAAAAAAGGTACATTGACATGTTGTGTTAAAATGTACGGTTTTTGGGTAATTTAGGTTTGACATTATCAAACCGTCAATATTTTGAAACTCATGATTGGATTTAATCGTTAATTTTTCTTGAGATATATTATTTGTTAGGTTAAACTTGTTCTTGTTAGGTTAAACTTTATGCCAAGTTTGAACTCAACCAGTCAAACCGTCCTCTAGATAAGAATTATTTTGTACAAAAAACAAAATGGCAGATATCTAGAAATGGGGGGTTTTCGGGTCTGTGTTTAAATTAACTTTTTTTTATTTTGACCCATACAAAAATTCCCCGAAGTTTGTCACTTTACTTATGGGACACCCTTTAACGATTTTGTTTTGAATTTTAACCAACGTAAATTTAAGAAATTATAGATAAAATGTTTTCAGTTAGCATCGGAATATTTGAGCTTGAAGCAATTATATATTGATACATATGTTATGATCAAAATTCGAATGGTTCTTTTAATCTTAGTGTGAGTTTCTAGAAAATCATTTACCAATATAAAAAACATGTTGCATTTTTAGAATTTTATATATTTTTTTTTAGCAACGTAAATTTAGGAAATGACACATTTTATGTTTTTTGTATTTACAAATTAGTTCATAAATAAATGTATAAACATACATCAATATTGTTTTGTTAGGCAACTTTGTATTTACCAAAGACACAATAACTATAACACCCAAGTTCCACAAGTTTAAAAGCAAAAACACGTAGTTTAACATAATGCACAAACACATTACAACTGTAATATTGTTTATTTTATACATTATACGAATTACTAACTGTTAACTGAAATATATTTTACTTTTAGAGGTGCAAAGTGAAGAAACAATTTAAACACAGAATGGCTAAAACCATTTCTCTAATTAGATGTAACAACCAATTGTATCTCTTTAAAGTAACCAATTAGTTCAGGTTAACAGTTCACTTTATTTGATTTTGAATAAATCATATTAGCCACGGATCAATTATATAATTATATTATATTGCATGTGATTACTCACGTCTGTTGATCCTTTTTGTTTTCTCTCTTACTAAAACAATGTTTTCTCTCTTACATTATACAAACCTGATGATGGGTATTTCATGCCTGAAATTGCAATTGTTTTATTGAGAGAGAAAACAAAAAGGATCAACAGACGTGAGTACTCACATGCAATATAATATAATTTATTTGATTGTTTAAGTTTTAAAATTAATTATGTATAAATTGAGGATAACTGAAGATGCAATTATATACGTAATAAAATACGTTATAAGAACTTGAGTTTAAACTCGGGGTTAAAATACGTTAGTATTAAATAATTAAAGTTTGAAAGTTAACTTATTGGGTTACATCAAAACTCATTACTGATTGTTATTAACAAAACATGAGTAGAAAGTCAGCTGATGCTTGCCACCAGCTTGATATTTTTTCCAAATATATATATCACTATAAATTGTTAGTCAATAAGAGATGATGTCGAAAAAGGGTATGTTTTTACGACATTTATAAATTATACATATTTAATTTTTTTTTAATAAGTGCTAAGAAAAAGACAAAATTATTTTAAAATATAAACTATGATGTATAGTTTTTAAATTTATATAGTTATTTATTTATTACAAATATTTGGACTGCCGACTTTAAATCAGTATGTAATTTAACTAAGTGTATTTATTGTTTACTATGTTTGCAGTACAGGCATAATCGACATTGTACATGCTGGGTTTACGAGCAGCCTGCTTGTGATTACAAGGGCAAATACCATAGCACCAATTGCCCATATGGCTTTGAAAATAAGGAAGGAAGTAAGTTCTATCTGTAATGACAACTTAATCTCACTGTCTGATATAAAATAGTAAACAGCGGCCGAGAGGTTAGAACCGTAGTCAAATTTGCAACAGGTGGGAACTAGGTTGGAAGCAATAATTACTGGCGATTGATTTACCGTTACTGTGCACTACTCCCACTACTTGACAGTCTAACTGACGTTAAGTTTGTTTTTTGGGAGGGGGTAGGATGAAATGCATTTACGCAGACCTTTCACCTGAGAAGGTTCTGTGGGACTCAGTCCAAAAGGACATACCCACTAAACCAACCTCCCTCCACCCACGTGGGAGTCACTCTGAACCGAACACAGGCGCAAGAGTGATGCGCCGACTTCTCCTGAAGTAGGTATACACACTCTAGTACTGGGAACGGACAGACGATCCGCACACATCACTCGGGGGAGCATCTAGGGAATTCCCTAATGGCTGCAAGCTGAAAACTAGACACTCACTGAAATTGAAGAATTGAAAGAGTAGGGATGCCAGCTGAACCTAGAATGGTGGAGTTTTTCACGTACCATGGCTGATGCGTGAGTCTGCGAAGAACTGCTGTCTAAAATGTTTCCAGTTTCTTCCTGCTGGATTTGCTGGCAAGCGCCCACCAAGCAGTGGACGTGTACATCAGCATAGAACGCACTATTAACAGAATAATTGTCATCTTAGCTTTTACTTTCAAGGGGCTACTCAACGCCAATAAGGGTGAGAGGCAGCCCTGGATTCGATTTCCTTCGGTGCCCTTGTTCTGCACGTGTTGCCTGAAGTTGAGTCGTCTGTCCAGAGTTAGGCCGAGGTACTAGACAGTAGGCTTCCAAGGGATAGCCACCCCATCAAGTTCTAAGGCACGAGAGACTCTGCGTGTCATTCTGCTTTTTTTCCTGAAACAGATGGAATCAGATTTATCCGCATTTATCTTAGTGCGCCATTTCTGCAGCCTCGGGAACAGCGCGTCCAATTGCCTTTGTATGGTCTTTTCGCGTAAGCCGGATTTACGCTACTACAGTGTAGAAACGCATCATCAGCATACAGCAAGATCGTCACACCTGGAATTGTCGGAAAGTCATTAGTGAAGACCAGATACAATACTGGTCCCTTGACACTGCCTTATGGGACGCCAGCAAGTATCGGGCGCAGTGTGGAGAGTTCGCCTTCTACGAATGCCTTGAAGGCTCTGTCTGAGAGGTTAAAGTGGATTAAGTGTACAACAGACTCCGGTACAGGAGACTCTCTCAACTTGTAGAGGAGGCAAGTCTGACGTCTAGCAACACTGCAACAGAGAACAAGAACTTATTGTGGTTATCAACCAGCAGGAGTGTAGTGGAATGATCACATCAAAAGCCGAACTGCTCTGGTCTGATGTAGTCCTCTAGTTAAGGCTTCCATCTGGAAATAAAGAGGCGCTCAACAATTTTAGAGATGGTTGGCAGCAGAGATAGGCGATAGTTTTATGGAAAGAGATGGTCCTTCTCCGTCTTCGGAATGAGGGTGATTTTCGCGATCAGAATTGAACAAAGTCAGTAAGACCTTCACTAACTGAGGGGACGCAGCAAACAAGGCACTGCCACCAATCCCACCCAGCCCAGTGGCTTTCTTCGCGGCCCACACCTCCTTGAGAGTAAAGGGTTCGATGACGTCGTCAGCTTCCGGTGACTCTGCAAAGCAGTCATCGATGAACTCCTCGATCGTATCTGCATGCTCCTCACCACAAACATCTTGGTTCTGTTGGAACTGATCCTCCATAGTGTCAGCAAACGCTCCAGCCTTTTCCAGAGCAGAGTAGACTAGGCCACGCTGCCAGTGGAGAGGCCGACTGGAACGCTTTTCGATACAGAGCATCTTGGCTACCTTCCAAGCACTGCCGTCTTGCAAATCCGGAGTATGCAGATATGAATCCCAAGACTCAGACCTGAAATCATTCACAAGCGTTTTAAAACGGTCGTTCTTCTGGTTGAAGAAGTTCTTCGCTGCCGGAGAGCGAATGAACTGCCAATGGGCTTAAAGCCTCCGCCTCTTGCCAATTTCCTTCCGTAGTCTTCTCCCGCTACTTCACTATTCTAACTAACGTCAAGTAAAATATCTTTGTTACAAGATCAATCATATTGTAATCTATTAAGGTAAATAGTTCTCAGCTATTTTTATAAAAATGTTAATTTAGGGTTATTTGTTAATGTTGAAAAGTATTTACGTTTGTTACTATAGGAACGAGGAAACTTTATTATTGTTTGATTTTGAAGTACAAGTTGGTATACTTCAATAAAAGCAAGACTTTTAATCTACGATGTCTGAAATGAAAGTGCATTTAAATAATCAAATACATCTGAACTGCATTCAGTAGAAAATATTACAGATATGTAAATGTAATGTCTGCACCCGGTATTTGTGGAGATATACAAAATCTGCTTTTTTGAAGTGTTAACTTTTATAGACGCAACTTGTCTAAAAATTGCTGGCGTATATAGTACACATGTGTATATAGCAGAGAATAATATGTACATATAATATACTATATAGTATATAGTATATAGTATAATATAGTACACTTAATAATACCTCTGAAATGGACATTGTGCTTCCTAATTTCGTAAGTTGTGTTAAGGGAGGAGATGCACTTTTCCAGCTCAATGCTATTTAAATGGGGAATTCATCAGTTAGTTAGGTACCAACTTTAAAACTTCTTGACCTTTTGTCCTGAAATTTGCAACATATATTGCGGCTTATATTCCACATAAAATGTACTAGTTTTAAGAAAAAGTAAGAAAAACTAACATGTAACAAAACAATTTTGTATTTTTACAAATATTTAAAAAATATATACCCTTTTTTTATTGCAATTTTATTTTTTGATATATTTAAAAAATCCTAGTACACATTTTTGATACTATAGAAAAAATGTCAGGTATTTTGGATTGCTGATTTAGAAGGTACCTAAGTGTTGCACAACGAGGTTACGGAAATCAGGCATTTAAGTTGAACTTTACTTACAATGACTTAAAACCAGTGGCGGCTCCTTGTAAGGTTGTTTGGTTGCACAACCCCCAAGAAAGAAAACAAATAATTGATCACATTAATATTTCTTTAAATATCAGTGCATTATCAATATCAACGTCATTTCAATCCAAAATTTACGGCCAAGAATGTCCCTAAACGGTTGAAAAGCCGAAGAACGTCAACCCAACCTTCGCGCGCAGCGTCTCGGAACGCACTGCTTCTGCAACCAGAGCTGAATACAGTTATTAGCATTGAAACTGGTGGGGGATTTGTAACTAAGGAGTTGCTATGGCAACTCACATAAAGCCTTCAGGCGCACAAAAGTTCTGCAACTCGCCACCGGGGAGCTAGGTTTTGCTCGCCATAATGCCTTGATGTTCATATTTCATGTTTTGTTTAGTGAATAATGCAAGACATTTTGAGGTTATGTATTGTTAGTTTTGTTCTCGTATTTTGGTTAGCTGTGTTTGGTGTTTATTTGTTTTAGATTGTGTTAATATATTTTAGTGTGTATGTCTTTAGTCTGGATTCCATTACAATAGTGCTTTTTACGTCATTATTCTTCATAAGTTGTAGCAATTGAGTGGGCCTAGACAGAGAGTGTAGTGTGTAGTGTTGATTAGACGCCAATCAAACGCTGTTAATATTATTTTCATAATTAATATTCGTGCCATTCGTGATTTGATTATAGTTTTAATGATAGGCCACAACCTATTACCAAAATGTTTGAACCCACTATCCCAAATCTATTTTCAAACATAAATACAATTCAAATAAGTTTTTCAACAAAAAAGGATAGGCCAAGTTCCTTAATAGGATATGGGGCGAGTTCATAAATCCGATTATGTTAATGATATGTTCAGGTTATGATTATTATAAAATTAAAATTCTGTTAAGTTTACCCTTCTGAAGAACAGACGGATGGACTTTCTTTTTAAATGAGGTTAGTGATATTTAAACATATAATGTGCCTGAATTCTATGTTAATTCATGCATGATTTAAATTGTTATTTTAAGTTTATTTACTATTTTATTGTAGGCTAGTAATACCCTCAACTGAAAGCTAAACGTAATGGTAACCAAACCATTTTAATGGATTTAAGTTTAAAATGTTGTGGAATTAAGACAAAAACGTATAATTCCACGTGTAATTCCTCATCTAAAATAATGTGTTAAATTGCGTTCATATTCCATACACCTAGACCCCCCAGAAATTGCAAATCTCTCCACGTAATTGCCACATAATTATATGGAGAGAATTTCTGGGGGGTATGGAATATAAACACAATTTAACACATTATTTTAGATGAGGAATTACACGTTTTTGTCTTAATTACACCAACATTTTTAACTTAAATCCATTAAAATGGTTTGGTTACCATTACGTACAAGTGAAAAATGTTTAGCTTTCAGTTAAGGGTAGACTAGTCTACAATAAAATAGTAAAACTGAAAATAACAATTTAAATCGTGCATGAATAAACATAGAATTCGGGCACATTATATGTTTAAATATCAATAACCTCATTTAAAAAGAAAATCCATCCGTCTGTTCTTCAGAAGGGTAAACTTAACAGAATTTTAATTATATAGTAATAATCATAACCTGAACATATCATTAACATAATAGGATTTATGAACTCGCCCCATATCCTATTTAGGAACTTGGTCTATCCTTTTTTGTTGAAAAACTATTATTTGAATTTTATGGATTTGAAAATAGATTTGGGATAATGGGTTCAATCAAACGTTTTGGTAATAGGTTGTGGCCTATCATTAAAACTATAATAAAATCACGAATGGCACAAATATTAATTATGAAAATAATATTAACAGCTTTTGATTGGCGTCTAATCAACACTACACACTACATTCTCTGTCTAGGCCCACTCAAATTGCTACAACTTATGAAGAATAATGTAAAACGCACTATTGTAATGAAATCCAGACTAAAGACATACACACTAAAATATATTAACACAATCTAAAACAAATAAACACTAAACACAGCTAGCCAAAATACGAAAACAAAACTAACAACACATAACCTCAAAATGTCTTGCATTATTCACTAAACAAAACATGAAATATGAACATCAAGACATTATGGCGCCCCAGTGGCTTGTTGCAGAACTTTAATGCACCTGAAGGCTTTATGTGAGTTGCCATAGTAACACATTAGTTACAAATTCCCCACCAGTTTCAATGCTAATAAGTGTATTCGGCTCTGGTTGCAGAAGCAGTGCTTTCCGAGACGATGCGCGCGAAGCTTGGGTTGATGTTCTTCGGCTTTCAAACCGTTTGGGGACATTCTTGGCCGTAAATTTGGATTAAAATGAGGTTGATATTGATAATGCACTGATATTTAAAGAAATATTAATGTGATTGATTATTTGTTTTCTTTCTTGGGGGTTGAAAAACCAAACAACCTTACAAGGAGGTTAGGCCACTAGGTTAGGCCTAGACTGATGTACCAACACATATCTTGAATGTATTTACATTCATTACCATAGCAACCAATTGAATAAAATAACAGATAAAACAGTTGATTCGCATGTCCATCCTAATACAAAATAATATTTTATGTTAGGCCTAGACTGTACCACAACACATGTTTTAACACACACAAACCAATAAAAACTTGCGTTATGGAATTTAAAAATAAGAAAAAACTGTGTTACATAAATATTAAAAATACATAAAACAAATTATTATAATTTAATAGTAGGCCTATTTATTGATAATATACGGTATTGATAGTGAATAACCAATATTAACAGCTGATTTCAAAATATGAAACAATTAATATTAAATAATTGTAATTGTTGTTATAAAATATACGAAATAATATTATTTGAACATTTAACATTATTTACCATCTTAGTTTTAAGGTTTACAACGGGCAAAACCCGTGTAAATCCGGAAATTTTGAAATTTTATTGAAATATGTAAAATGCAAGATTTCTGGGCGACCATGTGGATGAACCCAATGTAGCGCGGCCTTGAACAAGTCCCGGCGAGGTGGTTGTTATCGTACAGATGGAACTATTGAACCCGAGCTTGTTCGGGATTGTAAAATGAACTTAGAATAAAATCAAAGATTTTTAGGGAACAACTGGATCCAGGACTATTACGTATTTGGGTTCTATGGCGGGAACACATTACGCTAATCACGAGTGTGTTGTACGTATGAGACTCAGGTCGTAATACTAAACGGTGATGACGTAACAATCAAGTAAAGTCTAGGGAAAATTTCAAATTTCCTCAAAAGCCAGGAAGGGAGGTGTTTTTGTAATGAGCAAAATAAGGCCTATAAAAAAGGTGGTATGACAAAAAGTCATAATTTCAATATTTAGCGAATCAGGGTAGAAACACTGACGCTAAAGTCAATTAAAGTTAAAGTTTAATAAAGTTTAATGAGTACATGTTATTAAGAAGGATTAGTTGCTTAGGAAAAGCAAAAGAAAATTCAAATAAAATAATTATTATGAATGGTAGGAGTTTTCACACCTGGCGGTTAAGTCAGTAGGGAAAATTGTATTTTTTAAACTATTAATCTAAAGTAATAAAGAAGGGAGGTAAATTGATTATTGTAAAAACCAGTATTTTAAATAAATTACCGGTATTTAACGTAAATGTAAAACTTGGAAAATCGTATACTTTTAAATGGCAAAAACTTCGTTAAAAAACCTATTATAGAAATCAGACTTCGGCTATTGTCACAACAACAATAGACCTTCAGGAAAATGAAAATGAAAATTTAAAATAATGAAAATGGAAAATTTTTAAAAGAAAATGCATTGGGAAAACGCTAGGGAAGGCCTAGGAAGAGAATGGAGCGTCCTACAACTTTCATTCAAGTCTCTAAAAAACAGGAAAAAATCACAGTTTAAGAAAAGCTATTTCGCGGGAAAATCCCATAAAACCGCGAGGAGTTAGAAAGGAAAGTTGAAAATTCGCAAAGTTGAATAGGAGAGGAAGGGTTAAGAACCACGTAAAGCGCTGAGCCAATCAGAGCGGAGAGGAGCTTTGGCGGCCGGAACAAGGATGTGGCATTCAAATAGTTTAAGAAGTTTAAGCCTTAAAACTACGATAAACAAGATAAAAATAAAGGATTTAAATGTATTGCTAAACAAAGGATGATTTTACACACAGGAAGGTGTAAGAAAATCACTTTAATGTGAAAAAATGAGTTTTCGCGAAAAAATCGCGAAAGTGGAGATGGAAGGAGGCTTTATAAACCCTGGACGGGAATTTCAAAGGGGATTTTTGGTGATCGACAGTACACGGAGTGTATGTCACTCTGTTTAGATTTTTGGGTGATCGACAGTACACGGAGTGTATGTCTCTCTGTTTATGGATTTTTAAGAGTTAGTACGGAGTTTGCTATTGTACGGGTGAAGTGATCAGCGGTTTGACAAGGCGATACAGGAAGACTACAGGAATATAAGCAGGAATACAATATACTGCTAAGGCTATATTATCAATGAAGTAGCTAAGAAACTTCAGGGACCTGGACTTCTGGAACGTTTTGGCAGACAACTGGACATGAGTATCTAACGTGGAAGAGTTAGCAGGACGATCCCCGGACACATAAAGGACTACTACAAACCACAGGCAACTATAACTCAACGGAAGAACGTCTGACGCAGCTTCACGACAACAATAGAACAGCACGCTGTCATCATTGTACATCGCCAAAAGCGCAGAGAGCAACTTTACCCTACAGGTTCTTCTGCTGCTATAAACAACAATCAGCCCCGTGTTAGACGGCCATCTTAAACAACAAATTTGAGGTCTGTGTCAGCGAATTTACGTTTATTCCCCACAATTTGCCTGATTAAATTCAAATTTCATTTATTACAGATACTGGGTTAGTAGGATTGGAAATTGTTTTTCTTAGTGTGAAATGTTTTTATAATATCTAAAGTCGTATAGCATAAAAATCATTAAAGTAAATTCATAATTTAAATAAATTAAAAATAAGTAATTAATAAAAAGCTTGGAACAAAGCATATTAATTAAAAGCATAATTAAAAGTAATATTAAAATTTGTTCTACCTTATTAGATTAAGCAAGAGTTAAAGAAAATTGCGTTTGTTGCAAATTGTATAAATTGGAAAAGAGATATCCAAAAGTATTATTTTTGAGTTGTGTTTTGTAAGATTAATAAATGGATGATTATTATTTTACAGTATAAAAAAGTTTCTAACGTTCACTTACCTATTGTTGAATATTCCATTGTTATATTTCCTAGTGTTAGAAATATTATCAAGGTGTTACGTTATATAATTATCCAAGGCACAAATAAAATTATTTACAAGGTCAGTTCCACTGTATTCACTTCCTCGAGGAATACAGATAGTAAATTCTATTTTTGCTTGTGCTCAAAGCTGAGTTTTATTAAGATTACTGGAAGTGTAATTTGTAGTTTTTTAGTCAAAATATTCAGAGTAATATTAGACAAACAGTTAAATCACCCAGGACCTTTAAAGAAAAAGGATAGCCTGTACTTCCAGTGGGTGATTTTAACTTATCCTACACAGTACACGTTCGCTGAGGTGTGTCGTATAGGTCGAAAAAGACTGACACCCTATAGGGCGATACAAAAGTGTACAGTTGTAAGATTATCGTTGCAAAGTGAGCTAGATTTCAAAAAACAGAGTCACCTCACCGGCGATATATCTTAAGCGTTGTAGAGATTGGCGTACCCGCAGAAGGGCCGTTGATACTTTGCAAAAGCGTAAGCGTGTACCGTTGTAGGTTATTAATAATGTTACACCTTTATTATAAATAAAAAATAACATATGTTTTTAGAAAGTTCCATCTAGGGTTGACGTGCGGAGCACGCAGGGGTCTCCCCTACTTATGTTTTAAACTGAACATCTGCAAAAGCAATGTATAAAGTCCAAAATTTTATTTAAAATCATTACAAAAATTAAACCCACTGTTTATCTGTTGCCACCTGTTTTATATTTAATTTTTTTAGTTAAAAAAGGTATTTTGTTCTGTTTCAGAGTTAAGGAACGTTACAAGTTGTGCCTGTTAGTTACATCCAACTAAAACTATAAACGAAACAATATATTATGTTGTCTGTGTAGAAACAAATGTACTAGTTTTCAAAGTGTTCCAAAATATAGTAAAACCTAATACTTTTAATTAGGTTCCTGTGTAACTCCTTAACTCCCACAACACCTTCTTATTTTCTCAGTTATTCTTTTATCAAAACACGACAATAGAAACGTACCTGTAATCCATGAATAATGTGTTCAATTGTTAACTAAGCTTAGACAGTTTTTCAGTTTATTCATGGGACATTATGTTGAAGCAAATTTCTCCTGACTGAGTGATATAGCAACAACGTGAAGCAAAGACTACTGAAAATAAAAATACGAAAGTTTCGCATAGACGTTCACTATGAGATGATTGTTTCAAAATTTAGATTTCGAAGTATAAAGAGGGTGAAAATCTGGAGTTTCTCTACCCCTGTGGCAGATAAAACAGCTGATTCGGATAGAAACAACACAATTTTAGATTAGTAATATAGTAGACCTTACGTAACTGAGGTATGACGGCTCTTAAGGGTTTTAGGAAATGGCCCCTAGCGTTACTAGCAACAAAGTAAGGGCTCAAAAGGTTTTATGATTTAACTGTCGGTTTTCAAAGTATGTCTGCACAAATTCAAACTAAATTCATAACAAACAAATAGCCACGAGTAGAAATAATTCATGTATTCGTTTAAAATTAAATTTATATTTGTGTTTGGAAAAATGAATGTAAGAGCAATGCCTGATAAATTCAGATTATTTAAAACAAATTGTTGCATTTATTTAAATCAAAACGTCTGTTAGTTTGAAACTTTCACTATATTATTTTTTTTCTGATCGTGGTTAATAAATAAATAACTAAACATTGTTGCTGAGATGTCCTCCCTTACCAACCATTTCATAAATTCCTAACCTACAAATCGTTTAACTATTTTTTTTTAATGAATTTTCCTTATTCATAGGCCGAGCGATGTATATATACGTTTTTTTTAATTTTTAACCCCTTAAATAAAATAAAAAAGGCGGCCGGACCTTTTCTCCCAGTGTAAGCTTTTTCCAAAGCCAGATTGTGGCTTAACCGTAAGTTGAATTTAAAAACGAATAACATTTTTCCCGGAGAAAATTATATTTTCAACAAAATTGTATACGTGATTTGTTTCCGTATCTCTAACGGTAAGCTCACAAAATGGCCGTGAACTTCAAATTTGTTAAAAATCGTCCAAGTTTTTGTATTTTAACCATGTTTTTATACGTTTATTCTAAACCAATTCAAAAGTGTTCCATAGCTTTTTTGTAGATAAAGGTTCAAAGAATTCATATATGCCAGTAAAAAAATGAGTGAAGTAAATTTAACAAAGTCATTAAAAAACGAGAACTAGAAATCCCGGAATCGCGGGATTTGCTAAATAATGTTTCACTGGCTAAACCTTCTGCATACTTCCTCACTGGAACACTATATTTAACCTAAGCTCAAAACCACATTTGTTATTTCAACGAGCGAGGTCTACTGTTCACAGAACTAGTAGTTTATATCGGTTTAGAAATACAAATATTTTTATTTTAAAGTGCGTTTCGTGCGCATAATGTTGTAACTAATGGCGCTGTGTATGCAAAACCCAAACTGTCAGTATGTATCAACATTGCATAAACGCGCCTGGAAGTAATGGGGACGTAATTGTAACAGAACATCGTGTAAGGTATAATACCACCGTCACAGATGAAGTTGTAGGCATTGATCAGAAATCTAGCAGAAGTGACATTGTATTGCGTACTCACGACGTAAAATTAATAAATGTTAAATAACCGCCATTTCAGCCAGGGTGGAGCTTTTAAGGTCGAATTTGTGGCGTTGTGTTCGACTAAAAAAGAATTTGATGTGCTAATCTCAGCTTATGCTCTTACTTAAGATTTTTTCTGACTCCTTGAGAGCCGTCCCACTTTAATAAATATTAAAATAGTGTTTAGTTCCTCGTAACAATGTGAAAAGTTTTGTAGGTATACGAATGCAGGAAATTAAAAACACACAACGTTTTCATAAAAAGCCTTTATTTTTAGGAAAACAATCACATTATTATAGTTTATTCCCAGTAAGTATTCTCAGATGGCGGCCATCTTTGGTGATACATTACCACAGACGATCTGGGAATGTTTTACCTCTAGGCGAATAGCAGCAACTTCCTCTGAAATGGCGTCATTATGTCCTTCGATAGTTATAATTCGATGTTGGAAAACCTTATCCTTGAGGTAACCCCATAAAAAAATCCCAGGATGAGCGAGCAAGTCATCCAATATCGCCTCTCAAAGACACGAGTCGATTTTTAGCATCTCTCTAAAAATAGCAAGTGAAGGTCGAGCAGTGTGGGCTGTAACCCCGTCCTGCTGAAACAAATAATGTCCTGTATTTTCGAATTCTTCTAAAGTGGGCTGGAGCCACCTTGTGCGAAAAGTAAGGTCTAAGTACGCCTAATCGGTACACAGCACACCAAACAGTGACTGGAACAATGTTCTGATTTTTTCGGCAAAGCTCTCTGAGATTTTGCTCCGTCCAATATGTTTATTTAAAATTCTGCTTATTTACATGAACCGATGGGTTTAGAAACGTTACTTTTGATTGATTTAACCTGTAAACCTAGTTTTAAGTGTCAATGTTCTTAAATGCAATTTTAATAATTTTTATTATATTAGTTTGATACTTTATTTTGTTTTTCCAACGTGTTTTTACCGGTTTTTTTCATAATAAGAAATTTGAAATTGATAAATATTTGTATACAGTTCTATTTAGAACTAAATAACAAAACTTTTTTATATTTATGAAAAAAATTTGTACTAATTTTTATGTAGGCCTAAAGTTGAACTTTTTTATTTCGTTACTGAAAATTTTTGTTACTTGAGCTAATATTTTGTTAATTTTACATCGATAATTTTTTTACTCGCATGTATAAATTTGTTGAACCTTTTTCTACAAAAAAGATACGGAACACTTTTGGATTGGTTTATAATTATTACTATATTAGGCGAATTTTTGAAAATATGTTTTCACGCTCCGAAATGGCTTGGAGTTGCAAAAAAAATTTGCATCAACTTTAATAAAAAAAATTGCCTTTTATTTTGCTCTATTGACTGGTCTATAATTGAATTCAGAGACAAAGAATGATTTAAAGTAACTAATCAAATTCGCTTAGGTAAAACATACGTCGTTGTTTCACTGTCTATTGTTCAAATTAAATACCAATGTAAAGATGAATTAGTTCTTGAGATAATTGAACAAAATAGTTTTAGTGGGGAAGAAATTGTAGCAAGTGTCGTCATTCATTTAAGTATTACAATTAACTAAACAATGGGAATTATAACACGGCTATATATATGGCATAACCTTAACTGTAACAACATTCACGTGAATATACTTGTTCAGCAACAATGCTTTTCAAGTTTTGTGTTTTCTGTTTGGCGATGCTTATTTGTATGTTTAACATCACAGAAGAAAGACATTTAGTAAGTGCTGTAATATTTTAATATTTTATTGTTGAAATATTCTGAATAAACAATTTATTTCGTTTTATTAATAAAGATTTATGCAAAATTTATAATTTTAACTAACGGATTACCCGTGCTACAGTAATAATTTTTTTAAATATTAATGACTTATTACGTTTAACATAAGACTAACTGTTTCGTGTAATTATTTATATGAGAATATTATCACACACATACACGAATGTATACACGAATGTTTCACTATGTTCTGTATACACGTCAAACATTTAACCGTATTAGGTAATTACGTTACGTTTAAAATTTGGTAATTTGTCATCTTATTGGTATTTAATATTTCAAAGCGGAACAAACACATAAGGTTTTAATACGGACACTCGTATACAGATTTAATAGAGGTTACGTTTGTTTTATACTGTGCAGAAGAAGCAGTACAAAAACTGATCAGCTGTCTTATTTTTATAAGCAAAGAAAGTAGTGTGATTTTATTAATTATTATAAACAGCTGTTAGTTGTAAATATAAAATTACTATAAAACTTACCGCAACGGTTTGAAGACATTTACGCTGTGTATTGTTCAAAACATTTAAAGTAATAAAATGACACATTATACATTTTTGCGGAGTGTGAGAATTAAATTTGTATTGGGCTTCGTATTTTTTTAGTTTTTTAACAAACGTAAATTTATGAAATTATAAAGTTTATGTTTTCTCATAGTATCGGCATGTTTCAGCTGCAAGTAGATATATAAAGTATATCCACTTATATATTTATGTTTACAAACTCCCTGGAAAATTTTTGTGTATTTGTTCCTTAGGTCAAGACAATCAAAAAACGACATGTAAATATGGGTCTGAAATGCCTAGTTTTCTGTCTGCCCGTCTGTTTGTGTTTTTACAAATTATTTTATAACTTGAGTACTATTTTAAATAGAAACTTCAAATTGGGCACAAACTTGTACCTTGAAAGGTCAAACAATTTTATAAAATTTCGTTACGATATATTAAACAGTTTCAAGATGGCGGCCATTTAAAATATTTGATGTTAAATTTCACGAAAACCGTAATTTTTATTAAAAAAATGTTACCAGTAATAAAAAATGTAGAATTTTAAGACGAACAAAATCATACTTTATTTACTACAATCGGATAATAAATAACTGAGTAATGAGACATTTACCTAATTATGTAACAACTGTACACTGCAAATTGTTGTTTAGTGCAAATTTTGTATATTTATTTCAGTTTCTATCTAAAATAGTACTCAAGTTATAAAATAATTTGTAAAAAACACAAACAGACTGACAGACAGAAAACTAGGCATTTCAGACAAATATTTATATGACGTTTTTCGCTTGTCTTGACCTAAGGAACAAATAAACAAAACTTTTCCAGGGAGTTTGTAAACACCCTGTATAAATGTTGTGAACGAACGCTGAATGTTACTTTTGAACTTTGGGTGAGTTTCCAGAAAATCATTTACTAAAACAAAAACATGAGGAATTTTTAGGATTTTATATTTTGTATTTTTAACAAAGAAACATTTTCTTGTTTTTGTTTTTGGGAATGTTTGCACTTCCAGTTGGTACACCTGTTATGAGTTCATGTCAACTGGTTCTCCCAAACTAACAGGTATTACCTAAAACATTTCCCATTTAAATGCTGTTGCGTAATTTTTTTAAACTTCAGTTATGTTTTAAATTAACGGCATATTATGGATTTTTAAATTTTTTCTTAATACCGTTTAAAATGACACTTTGATTGTACAAATTGCAACGTAACGAACCATAAAGTATTTTCTCGGTAAACTAATACCTATATAACATAATTTTTACTTTCTCCACCCTATACGTAGTATATGGAGAAAGTATTGTTTTCGTAAAAATGTTGGAATTTGAATTTTCAGTTGAATTATCTGTTTTGGTGCTCCCTGAACCCAAAAAAGTGTTTTTAGAGTGGTGTCTGTCTGTCAGTCTGTCAGTATGTATACACGACCAGAGAGGGCACTATTGGTCCGATTTTCAAGAAATTTGGTATGTAGGTACTAAACCCTAATATCTCCAGGCTTTTTTTTCATTTTTTGGAATTTTTAATTTTTAAGGGTAATTTACCCCTAAAAACCCATAAAAAACGACAAAAATGCAAATTTCTCAAAAACGGCTCTAACGATTTTGATCAAATTTTCAGTATTTATAATATTTAAGATGCCAAACAAAATGACACCACCCGCTTTTATCAAAACTTCGGCGTTTTATAACTATGGGGAAGTGTTTAAACATAAACAAGTTTATGTTGTCAATCTAGCATCGCGGCTGCGGCCGCACGGGGTAGCATCATTGTAGCGATCACGGCCAGTAATTCAAAGGTCGCGCGATCGAATCCCGCCTAGGACAATAATTTTTTTATACGATTGACGTAGGTAGAATATTATTTTTTTGTTTTGTTCTAAAAAGTAATAAATAAAATGATTGAAAACAATATTATTTTGACTACAGTAAGTTGGGAGAAAGTTTGTGTCAGTTAACTGATACCGTTTATTTAATTTAAATTAATTTTAAATTGTTATTGTAATGCTAGATTTAAGTATTGTCCTTATTGAATAAACTTACGTTCAAATCATGACTAGTTTTAAAATCATTCAAATTACAAGTTTATATCTTCAAAATATTTTTTAACAATAAATGTACATTACAATGTCGAACATACATCAATGTTGTTCTGAAGAACACATCAAGTGAAGAACCAATTTAAACAAGAAATGGATAAAAACCGTTTCACTAATTACTGTAGATATAACGACCAACTTTATCTCTTTACAGTAACCGATTAGGTTAGGCCGGCCGTTATCTTTATTATTTGATTGTTTTAGTTTAAAATAATACTGTATAATAAATTGAGTACAACCGAAGACGCAATTATATACAGGGTGTATCAGGAAGAAACGGAAAGAATTGCAGGACGTGTTCTACTGGTGAAAATAATGAAAAAAGTTCCTATAAACATAGGTCCGAAAACGCTTCGTTTTCCAGATATCCGCCATTTTGTTTTTTGTACAAAATAATTCATATCTAGAGAACGGTTTGACTGATTGAGTTCAAACTTGCCATGAAGTTTAACCTGACAATGTTATACCTCAAGAAAAATAAACGATTAAATCCAATCATGCGTTTCTAAATGGCGGCTGTTTGAAAATTTCAAACCTAAATTACTCCAAAACCATACATTTTAACGAAAAATATCAAGACACCTTTTTTGTAGCCCTTTTGATTCCCTATCGGATGGTGTAACTGTTAAAACAATCGGATGAAGGATAATAGCTAAGTTAAAAGGTAATGACAACAAATGTCCATACAATATTGTAGTATTTACTGTGTTTGTATAGGATGCCGAGTTGAACAAACCAATTAGTACACATAACTTAACTGTTATCCTTCATCCGATTGTTTTGACAGTTACACAATCCGATAGGGAATCAAAAGGGCTATAAAAAAGGTATCTTGACATTTTTCGTTAAAATTTACGGTTTTGGAGTAATTTAGGTTTGTAATTTTCAAACAGCCGCCATTTTGAAACGCATGATTGGATTTAATTGTTTATTTTTTTTGAGGTATATCATTGTCAGATTAAACTTCATACCAAGTTTGAACTCAATCAGTAAAACCGTTCTCTAGATATGAATTATTTTGTACAAAAAAACAAAATGGCGGATATCTGGAAAACGAAGCTTTTTCGGACCTATGTTTATAGGAACTTTTTTCATTATTTTTACCAGTAGAACACGTCCTGCAATTCTTTCCGTTTCTTCCTGATACACCCTGTATATTAGAACTTGAGTTTAAACTGTGGTTAATATACACTAGTAATACATCATTTAATAAAGTTGTAGGAATAAATAGTATAGAAATTTACATTTACTGTAAAAAGATATAAAGTTCACTTCTTGTGTTACATCAACACTGGTTACTAATAATTAATGTTACAAAATATGAATCATCTCATTATTGCCACCAACGATGTGTTTTCGTACACATTGGCACTCAATACAAGATGATGTTTTTAGATACTTTATTTTTACCATATTTATTTATAAATTATATGACTGAAATGTTTTTTTTTTTTTATTATGAACAGTAAGTGCAAGTCCAACTCAAAATAATTAATTTGTAATAATTTGCGTAAAACCTAAACTATATATAGTTTTACGTACCTTTCAATAGTTTTATATTACTAATATTTTGACGGCCGGCTTTAATCAGTATTTAATGTATCTAAATGTATTTATTGTTTACTGTGTTTGCAGTTCAGGGATATATTCTGTGCTTGCACGGTTAACGAGCTGCCTCTTTGTGATGTGCCTCCCACTAAAGATGGTTGCCCAGTTGGCTCTGAAAATAAAGAAGGAAGTAAGATCTATCTGTAATGATTAGTTAATCTCACTGTCTAATATAAAGTAAACAATCTTAGTCGATAAAAATACATTATCTTACTCTTTGGATCGGTCCATCTAAATAGAAGGACTTCTAACAGAGGCTAGAGGCGTCGTCCAATCTGAACCTCTAACATAGTTGCGTTCGAACATTGTTAAGGCGATTGATTTACCATGGCTATGTGTTGCTTCCACTACTTCACAACGTTGAGTAAAATATATTTCTTACGAGGTCCCTTGTATTGAAGTATTATATATATACTGTATAGATATATATTTTTTTTTAAAGTACAAGCTGGGTTTTCTTAATAAAAACAATGACTTCTAATCTATGAAGTAATGACTGTTATAAAAGTACGTTTAAATAATCAAATATACTATCTAAACTGTATCACTTAGTGCAGTAGAAAATATTACAGAAATTAAAATATAATGCCTTTACCCGGAATTTGTGGAGAACTACAAAAACTGTTTTTTGTAATAATTATATTCTATTCTGAAAATCTACACGAAGCAATACTTAATATCAACATGTTAGCCCACGGATTGGAAAATTTTATCAATAAATTAAATAGGTACAATATCTGCTTTTTTGTCTTATCCAATCCTTAAATCACTATGTGATTACCGCGGTTTCGGGTAACCTATGTACCCATCTTCAGATCACAGAAATAAAAATAATTCAATTTATGAGGTCGTCAAAACGTTAAAGTTAATACACAAAAACACGTCACGAAACACATTAAAACACATTTTCAACCTATTTTTCGTGACGTGTTATTGTGATTTTTGTTTTGTGTATTAACTTTAATGTTTTGACGACCTCATGAAGTGAATTATTTATTTCGGTGACCTGAAGATGGTTACATAGGTTCCCCGAATCCGCGGTAATCACATAGTGATTTCAGGATTGGATAAGACAAAAAAACAGGTATTGCACATATTAAATTTATTGATAAACACTTAATATATAACATTTTAGCTAAAGTTATAAAAACATTTAACCTGCTATTTATCTATTATCGACGGTTTTATATTTCATTTTTGTAGTTACAAGATGTGTTTTGTTCTGTTTCAGAGTTATGGAACTATACAATGTGTCACTGTTAGTACCAACACACTAAAACTAAAAACCAAATATTATCGTTTTCTGCAATAAATGTAATCTGTGTAAAATAAAATGTACTAGTTTTCAAAGTATTCCGAAATGTTATAAAACCTAATACGTTTAATTTAGTCTCTGTGTAACTCCTGAAGGCTAAACATCCACCACACCTTCTCCTTTTCTGAGTTATTCCTATTTTTATCAAAACACGACAGTTGAAACGTACCTGAAATCCATTAGTTTAACGGATTCAAAAACTAGTTAATTTAGCTGGAAACTGATTTACTACTAGTTTTGTTAGAAAATTAAACGGTCTACAAAAAGTACTTTGACGTTTTTTTACAGATTTATGGGTTTTCAGTTAATCCCAGTTTACATGTTAAGTGACGTGAAAAATACTGAAACATCCATCAATACTTGTCAAACTGTAAACGGACTGAGGTGGACTGTCATTAGACTAGACTGACTGATATATAACACTGTACAAGCGAATTAATGTTGTGGTACTTAATTATGATTTATGTAAGCACTAAGCTAAATATAACAAGGGAAAAATAGGTCATTCAGTTTATTTATTATATTTTTTCTAAACATGTTTGTACATCTATAACGAGTTAATTCAAGTCATAATATGCATATACAAAATTTGAGCATTTTCATCGAAAATCGACGTATTATAATCATGATTTTTTTGGGTGAAAAAATAAAAGTTCCCCTAATGGCGTATAAACACCCTAAACATGTTTGTACATCTAACGAGTTAATTCAAGTTATAATATGCATGTAAAAAATTTGAGCATTTTCATCGAAAATCGACGAATTATAATTCATGCTTTTTTTTTTGAAAAAATAAAAGTTCCCCTAATTGCGTATAAACACCCTAAACATGTTTGTACATCTATAACAAGTTAATTC
>JAGFPH010009015.1:35857-50416 GCA_018207615.1 Philaenus spumarius
TTTTTTCTAAAAACTCTTCCTTTTCGAGATATTAGCAACTTTATGTCAATTTATTTCAACACGTTTAGGGCCGCCATTTTGTTTTGGGTGGTCCGATTTTTATTTTCTTTATGTCATTTTCCTAGTCTTAAATAGACCTTTAAAATGAGGTACCACATGACCATACTTCCCATAAAAAAAAAAATTAAGTTACCCCCTACCCGCCACCCCTTCAGGGGGTTGAATTTTTTTTTTATTTCAGAAAATCAGGAACGTTTGTTAAGAGTCAATGCCACAAACAAAATATTTGTACCTATTTTAGTTTGAGAAATACATATTTGTTTCGATACTTAATTTACACACTGTATATAGATTTCCTACACAGAGTCAGCTATTCAGCGCCTTGAGTAGACCAATTTCCCAAATTGTTTGTTGAAACCCTAAAACAAATAAATTTCATTTAGGATACTTGCTAAAGTTACGTCAAGAGTTCAGCTGCGTGGTCGAATTATTTTTAGTTTCCGCCTTGTGCGCACATTTAAATTTGCAGAAAGCTTCAATGTTAGAAGGTAAAAAACTACTTTAAGTTCGATTTCGTCCAAATTTGGTACTCACGATGGGTGTATGAGTCGCTCGGACGATATAAACGTAGGATATTATTCTGCGCATATTTTATTAACACGATCTTATAGCTCGCTTATAGTTCCCCCAAAATCGATCAAAACTTAAAGTACCATGAAAGTACCCTGTTCAAATCCACGGTGGCAATCCGAGTTTTATGCTGCGAGCGAAGCGAAACAGCCCATAATCGGAGGATGCAAGGCCGAGGTGCATAGCGAAAGCCGGAACCAGAATCTAGGAGCGAACAAATTCTACTAATATATTTCGTACACAGGCAGCTATTCAGAGCCTTCGAGAGTAGATCAATTTCCTAAACAGTTGGTTGAAAATTCTAAAACACATGCACTTAATTTTGAAAATTCGCTCAACTCACGTCAGCGGTTCAGCTGCGTGGTCGAATTATTTTCGAGAAAAAGTATATTTCTAAATAACTACTTGCACTGCAAGACGGACGTTTTTACAATTTGTTTCGCACCTGTTTTTCTTGACAGCTGGATTTGTGCTTGTACGTGGCCTAGAAGCAAAAACAAAGTGGAACAAAAAAGCAAAAGTAGAAATTTTTTAAATTACCTCGTACTACAACTACGCATTGTGCCACCAAAAAACTACCAACATTTCAAGAGACGTACTCTTTAAAACGCAAAAATGAAAACATCCATCACTTACTTTTTGAGGAATATCGATTTAATTTAAAACTCCTCTGTTATATGCTGGATTTTGACGTTTTAACTTTTTTTACCTATGATAAAATTTAAAATAAACGGTACCAGATAACTGCCACATACTTTCTCCCAGTTGAAACTTTATACCTTCCCAAGAGTAGCATAGGATTTGGTTATTTTTTAGAATTGCAAAAGTAGGAAAATGTTACCATGGAAAATATTAGATGCATGTAACACACATCTATATTATATTATTATTATTATTTGAACTATTCAATCGATTTCGAACAAATTTGCACCAAACATGACAATTAGGCCTGTATAGAGATGCACGAAAAAAGGTTTTGAAAAATTTTGAAAAACAACCCCCTTTTTGGCCAAAAACCCTAAAAATCAGTTATTATTATTACCTAAACGAGAGTTTTTAGAAAGATGCGGTTTCTTGCATATGGTAGGGTATATTAAGGGCTAAAAATAAGTAAAATTTTATCAAAATCGTTAGAGCCGTTTTTGAGAAATTTAGATTTTTTGTTTTTTTGCCATTTTTTGGGGTAAAACCCCTTAAAAATCCAAAATTAAAAAAAATTAAAAATACGCTTGGAGATATTTCAGAACTACACCTACGTACCAAATTTTATCAAAATCGGACCATTGGTATGGTCTCCAGCTCTGTACACATCCTTACAGACACACAGACACACGGACAGACATCACCAAAAAAAACACTTTTTTGGGTTCAGGGATCACCAAAACAAATAATTCCACTAAAAAAATTTTTGGGTTCAGGGAGCACCAAAACAAATAATTACACTAAACATTTTTTGGGGGTTCAGGGAGCACCAAAACAAATAATTCCACTAAAAATTCAAATTCGAACATTTGGACGAAAACGATACTTTTTCCATATACTACGTATTTGGTGGAGAAAGTAAAAGTGAAGTTTTATATTTTTGAATCCCCCCAAACCCCTCCTAAAATTTCGAAATTTTTCATATCCTTTCTTAGTGAGCACCTATGGCCCTAGAGGAAACTTCATACCAAATTTCATACCAATCCGTTCGGTAGTTTTGAAGAAATCGTGATTTAAAAACTTTGATCACCCCAAACCCCCCCTAAAATTTCAAATTTTTTTAAACCCTTTCTTAGCGAGCGCCTATGGCCCTAGAGGAAGCTACATACCAATCAATTTTTCCCTTTTCATAAAACTGTTAGTAGTAAAGTTGATTTTGTAATTTAAAAGGTAAACACGACAACAAAAACAGAGCTAATAAACCTAAAAAAACAATTTTTCTACCGAATCTAATCTTATTAACCGAGCAATCCTTGTATGTAAATTTATTTCGGGGATCTCGCTAAGGGATAACGATTTGGATGAAAAGTTGCTTAAAGGGGTTTTTTGAAGTCAGGAATCGAATGAGCTAGGTCTTATGTCTGCAAAAATGCGCTAAGTAGCTCTTTTCGCCTATGTAAACTCTAAACTTCTTTTATATACCACCTTTGAAGTCACTAAATAGGTGTTAATAGATACAATCCAGATGTTTTACAAACGGATGTTAATCTGTTAATTTTAGCTCCAGATGTTTATATACTATTTAACAAAATATAAATCATCGACAATGAATCGGGGGGTATAATTTTCAACTTATTTCTTAATTCAAACACCCAAACACCGAACGTAACCAAAACACTATCGCAAATTTCCAGTAAGATCTGTGGAAATGCAGATTTTTCACGGCAGTGCACAAATCTCAAGGCCAAACATTCGAATTTGTCGGCGTGTATTTAAGATCGTCAGTGTTCAAGCATGCCATGTTATACGTAGCATTTTCCAGAGTTGAGCGACCAACTACGTTAAAAGTACCTCTTCCAAATGAAAATCCTCGACATACCCACAATATAGTACGGAAGGAAGTGTTTGGATAACTTCCGATTTAGTCGTGATAAAACTGAGTGTATTCAAATATATACGTAGTAATAGATCAATAATTGTAAACAATTACTACATAATATAACAGGCATTATATTCTAATAAAATATTAAACTAATTGCACTCATGTTTTTTTAAATTTAAATAAATATATGTACGTAAGATCGAAAAATATTCATATTTATTCAGTATGTGATGCGTATTTACATACATAAATAAACGGTATCAGGAAACTGACACATACTTTCTCCCTCATTATAGGAACTTAATTTTTAATTTTTAAGAGTAATTTTCCCATAAAAATCCATAAAATAACAGAAAAACCAACTTTTCTCAAAAACGGCTCGAACGATGTTGATTAAAATTTTATAGTTAGTTCATAGTACTTTAAGTCCCTAATAAACTATACAATTTTATTCAAAATCGTTAGAGCCGTTTTTGAGAAAAGTTGATTTTCCGTTATTTTAAAGGTTTTTATGGGAAAATTACCCATAAAATAAAAAATCACAAAAATGAAAAAAACGCCTGGAGATACCGTGAATTAGTACCTCCATACCAAATTTCATAAAAATCAGACGACTGGTTTACGCTCTAGGTCTGATAACATCCACACAGACACACACACACAGACATCACTCCGAAAACCACTTTCTTAGCTTCAGGGGGACCCAAAACGGATATTTCCACCAAAAACTCAAACTCGAAAATTTTGACGAATACAATACTTTCTCCATATACTATGGTATAGGGGGAGAAAGTAAAAAAAGGAATTTTACAAAAAAAAAAATACTGAGCGACGCTCGGTCGCCCAGGTACTGAACATAAAACGTGAGATCCATTGATTGTTATTAATTATTACATTACTAATAGTCCTTTTACTTTCTCATTATACTGTATAGAGAAAGTATAGTGATCGCAAAAGAAAAAATAGATGTTGAGATTTTTGTGGAAATATCCGTTTTGGGACCCCCTAAGTTAAAAAAAGTGGGTTTTACAAAATGTCTGTCTGTACACAAAGCTAGAGAGAAAACTATTTTTGCAAATTTGCACCAAACATGTCAATTAGGCCTGTATAGATGCACGATAAAGGTTTTGAAATTTTTTGAAAAACAACCCTCTTTATGACCAAAAAACGCCCAAAATCAGTTATTATTATTATTAGCTAAACGGGAATTTTTAGAAAGATGGGGTTTTTTTTGCATATGTTTTTTTGCATTTATAAAATAATAATAACTGATTTATTGGGAGTTTTTTTGACCAAAAAGAAGGTTGTTTTTCAAAACCTTTTTTCGTGCATCTAATTTTGAAAAACAACCCCCCAAAAAAGCAGTTATTATTTTTTTATAAAAAAGCAGCTTTAACGATTTTGATAAAATTTGGCTCATTTGTAGCCCTTAATGTACCCTAACATATGAAAAAAACCGCACCTTTCTAAAAATTCTCGTTTAGCTAATAATAGTAATAATAATATTAATTGATTTTTGGGGTTGTTTTTTCAAAATGTTGCGCTTTGATAGCGCCGCTTCTTCAATGCGTCAGTCCGCGTTGGCAATGTCAAAGCCCGGTTAAGGGCTCAGCCACTCCGTCTCGATACGTGCTGCTAGCCGGTTCTACGCTGTGACGTCACAGGGTTGTTACTTTCGCGTGTATTTAGTACTTTACTACCCCCATGCTACCTTTCTACCCCTAGTGGCACCCTCTTTGATATTATACACTTTCGACAATCAATAAAAAATGCTTTAATTAAATAATAATGGACCTAGACAAGATAAAATGAGCGAAAACACAACAAATCAGTTACAGATAAGTTTACTTTACTAATATCCGGTTTTGTTTACTTCCAAGGAGTTAATGTTATTTAACTTTGCATGACAATTTTCTAGGTTTCTATCAAATTTTGGTTTGGCATTTTACAAATTAGGCCTACTTATATGTAGCCTATACAGGGTGAACTAAAAGTCTGGAGACACCCCTGAAACTTTTGAGAGAGTAATTGGAAAAAAACAAACTCAGGTAATGTCTACTAGGTACAAAGATGTACTTTTTTAAGACAACGTTGTTACCATTTCCAAAATGGGAAATTTTGGGGGCTTCTCAAAAGTGATAAATGCCAAATCCTGCCTTGTGACCCCTCATTTTAAAGGAATCGCTACAAGAATGTAAATGACGAAAACTAATGGTCTCTATCTTCTTCCTGTCTAAAGTTATTTACAGTTAAAGACGAGAATGATTCAAGTCCTTCTAACTTTTTAGTGAGCGATTGGTGAAGAGACTAATCAAAGGAATGTTTATTAGTTATTAGGATGCATTTTTTTGCATGGGGAAACTTTGCCAACGTTTCAAAAATTTGAAATATTTGGGGGCAGCTCAAAATTTCTATACGCAAACCCCTGTCATGTGACCATTCATTTTAAAGGTATTAACAAAAGAAAACCGACAGTGCAAATTTTGAAGCCTCTATCTCAAACCTACTATAAATTTAAAATGAGGGGTCACAAGGCAGGATTTGGCATTTAAAGTTTTTGATATGCCCCCAAAATTTCCCATTTTGGAAATGGTAACAACGTTGTCTTATGCGCAAAAAACGTACATCTTGTGCCTAGTAGAAATTACCTGAGTTTGTTTTTTCCCAATTACTCACTCAAAAATTACAGGGGTATCTCCAGACTTTTAGTTCGTCCTGTACACAGTAATACTGTAATTATAAAAAATATTTCTGTAGGCTTGCACTAAACTTTGATTTTGAGAATTGTGTAATTATTTCAACGTTTGCATGAAATAATTAATTGTTTTAAATATTAATAAATCGTTAACATAAATTCTTTTTGATAGTTAAATCAAAATGTTTCTCGGGTGCAGGTGTATACAAATTTCTTCTTTCCTTAGTATAGTAAATTAATATACTTGGGGCTCACAACTTACTTCAAAAGGATCTGCCAGAACAAAGTGAAATGGCCACCAGATAAATGGTTAATCTTGCAGGTATTAAAATATGAAATTTTTCTACAAATTAGTCACTGTATTTTAAATTTATATTTCTATCACTTTAAAACTTCATGAAAATTAAGATTTATGCAATGAAATTTGATCAATCAGCTACTATTGCTAATTCATAATAATTATGTTTATAATAAACAGTTCTGAAAATTTGTTTGCCAGGGTCGGCAAGAGTTTAAAAAAATTGTGTTGAATTTCTTAAGGATTTTTAACTTAAAAATAAAGGAGTTAACTTAAAATTGTAATGCAGACTGTTGTACGTTCTTTAAGCTTCATGTAAAAATCTATTTTATAATTGATTTCCATGCGTAGTATTAGTAGCTTTTTAACTATTGTCACCTAAAAACATAATAATACAGTAGCTTTGTTCGAAATTCCCTTTTTATTACCCAAAACTAACACCACAAATAACAAATAAAAACAATTTCAATTTAAAATTCAGCACCTATTACAAACAACAGGTGGAGATTCATTTGGGAAAAGCCAAGGCTGCACTAGTGGATAAACGAGGCTGGCTGACAACCCTATGACGTCACGCGGTCAACGTCCCCTCCCCTCACCGGCAGCGTCGGCATTGGCCAAACTTCAAAAGAGTGGCTGAGCCCTTCTTCTATTCTCGCCGGCCCTGGAATACAAGGGCTAGACCAGTCCGCCACGGAGAACGTTCCCGTACTGCCACTGTGGTGACGTCACGGCGGTAATGCCTACTCTATTCCCACCGCTTGTCATTAGTATTCTCTGCTCCAATAACTTCAATTTCTTATCAAAGCTCAATTGATTTCTTACAATTTTTATGATGGCCTCTTCTTTATTTAGTTTTAGTTCTGACACTACACAAATCAATAAGTAGACAGTAAACAAAGATGAAAGAAGAAGACAGGGTTACAATAAAACTAACTAATTTGTGGGTAATAAACCGCTGTAGTGTACTAATGTTAGCATACTTTTAATTTGATTCTTCGAAACATTTCTGAAAACTAAATACGAAATTGAACAAAATGTGCCACATTATTGAAAATAATTGTATTTATTACAATACACCACTAAAACTTGAATGTCATACTGCAGTTTAATAAAACATGTGTAACACTTATAAAAATAAAACACATAAAACTTAAAAATACTTACACATAATGAGTAGCTTATATGCACATTGACATAATAATTACTGCTGACATAAAATATTTTGTTTTAAATAAAACTGCTTTATACAAAGTTTTCCTTCCCTAGGCCTTAGGGAATAGTTCATTTAATAGTTGAATTTAAACAATTGAACTATTTTAATTTAAATTGACACTGTGCAATTTAATTTAGTCTAGAAGTTTAACTTAAAATTATGTTTTCTTTTGTCATCAATGATTTTATTACTCTAGGTTTAAATTTGATTCTAATTAATTGTATATTATGTATTTATTTATATCTAATTATTCTGACAATTTTAAGTGATTTTGCTAGTAAAGATTTTTTTTAAACATTTTAACTTAAAGCTGCAGAAGAAATTACTTGAGGACCTTGGTAACTTTTTAACATAAAGTAATCTCGCTTGCAACTCTTACATTAAATAAATAAATATTGATTAATGTTTATTTTAAAATGAAGCTGAGTACTTAAAATGTGTTGTCTTTAAATTTTAAGTTATCAAGAATTACCGGTACTCTAAGTTTAAATCTTATTAGTATTTATATATTACTAGCTGACCTGTACGGCGTTGCCCGTGGTGGTTGGTACTTTCAGTCTTTTTAACATAATTGTATTCTTTTTAAGTGTTCAGTCAGTGAGTGGTATTTGGCTTTTATATATATATATCTTAAATAATAAAAGCACTATTGTCATAATAATAAAAGATCTGAAATTATGATTTTAGTAACTTTGATCCCCCTAAACCCCCTCTAAAATTTTGAATTTTTTGAAAATCTTTCTTAGCGAGCGCCTATGGCCCTAGAGGAAGCTACACACCAAATTTCATTCCAATCTGTTCGGTAATTTTGAAGAAATCATGATTTAGTAATGTTTACCCCCCAAACCCCCCTAAAATTTCGAATTTTTTCAAACCCTTTCTTAGTGAGCACCTATGGCTATAGCGGAAGCTACATACCAAATTTCATTTTAATCCGTTCGGTAGTTTTTGAGAAATCGTGATGAGTGAGTGAGTGAGTGGTATTTCGCTTTTATATATATAGATATATTTATTTATTTATATCTCATCATTCTGAAAATGTTTGTTTTAATGCATTTTGTTAGTAAAGGTGTTTCTTGGAATATTCAAGTAACGCTGCAGACAATATTACTTGAAATCTTGGTAACATTTCATAAAGTAATCTCGTCTGCAACGTGACATTAAATAAGTAAATACCTTGCTAAAACAGTCTGCTAGTAACTTGACCGCAACGCAACAACATAATATATTACCAAATTAATAGTTTCAGTAATCTCGACTGCAACGTTATATCAAATAACACCTGAGAGCTAAGGCGAACCGTGCTTGCGCGGCTCGTCATGGCACCTCAGTGACGTCACATGAGAGCGGGGTGAGAGGAAGGTTGAGACAGTCGGCGAGCGTCAGCATCAAAGGAGTGGACCAGCCCTTGTATTCTATAGCCCTGAGCTACGCCGCCGGTGTGTAATGGCCTTTTCAACGTGCTTTTATTAAATTTGTTTAAGCACTTTTAATAACTTAAACTTATATATTTGGCTTATTTAGTGATTGCCTTAGTAAAAAAAACTATTTGTTTTGCTTAGTTATTCAAAAATTTGTCTATTTACCAACAAAAATTCCCTTTACTCATAAACCAACAACTATACAACTTTAAACGTAATAACCTTTTTTTTCATTTTTATGTAAATAAACGGTACTAGGAACTGGCACATAATTTCTCACAAACATATTTAAATTATTAAACAGATTCACTGGGACTTGTAGGATGGGGTAGAAGAGGTGATTTTTTATTAAAGTAGGAGATTAACTAATAAATATTATTATTATTATCTAGAGAGAAAACTATTCGATCGATTTCGAACAAATTTGCACGAAACACGTTAATTAGGTCTTTATAGATGCACGAAAAAAGGTTTTGCAAATTTTAAAAAAACGACCCCCTTTATGGCCAAAAAACCCCCAAAAAACAGTTATTATTATTATTATTATAATAACGAGAATCAGTTATTCTAAACGAGAATTTTTAGAAAGATGCGGTTTTTTGCATATATGGTAGGGCACATTAAGGGCCACAAATAAGCCAAATTTTATCAAAATCGTTAGGGCCGTTTAAAAAAATAATAACAGATTTTTTGGGTTTTTTTTGCCAAAAAGGGGGTTGTTTTCAAAAATTTTCAAAACCGTTTTTCGTGCATCTGTACTGGCCTACTTGACATGTCTGGTGCAAATTTGTTTGAAATCGATAGAACAGTTTTCGCTCTAGCTTTGTATACATACAGACATACACACAGACATACAGACATACATACAGATATACAGACATACATACAGGCAGACATACAGACATACATACAGACAGACATTTTGTAAAAAACACTTTTTTGGACTCAGTGGGTCCCAAAACGGATATTTCCAAAAAAATCTCAACATCGATTTTTTTTGCGATCACTATACTTTCTCTATACTATAGTATAGTGAGAAAGTAAAAGAATGCTTTAAGTTTTTTAATAGCGAGCACATTATTCGGTTTCGCGGGAAGCACAAAATCAAAGAGGGAAAATGTACGCAATTTTCAAACAATTTGAATCCTTTACAAAGCATGGTCGAATAGATAGTGGCTTCCTACATCACGTCGCAACGCCAATCAGACACGCTTCTTAGGAAGTCTTGGCGGAATGACCTTGACGAAGTTCTATAACCGCAACCTCTAATTGGGTCTCTCGGTTTCCTTGAATGGACAAAAACGCTCTTGAAGGGCAAACGTTGCCGAAACACGAATATCACATAAACATCCGTGTCAAAATATATATGCATCTGCATAAACTAAAGCATTACAAGTAGATGTAGAAAATATAGTTTTCACGATACTACTGGATCAGTTGCTTTTCTATTGCGTATATTGCCAGGTAAAGTTCGTCATATGCGCTCTAGTGAGGATAAATCAGCTGATTACAACAATACAATATTGAAATAATACCCATCTGTTTAAAACAGACGCGCATGAAAGGATTAACGAGATTCCCGCTGTCCCTATCTACCATCTAGCGAAACCACTGCCAAGGGAACAACGGGCTTGGAAAAATTAGCGGGGAAAGAAGACCCTGTTGTGTCAGTAAGAGGAAAAATAAATGTAAATAAAATAAATGTTAGTAACCATATTTTTTGCTGTTGTATCAAATAATTTTACTTTCTCACTATACTATAGTATAGAGAAAGTATAGTGATCGCAAAAAAAAATCGATGTTGAGATTTTTGTGGAAATATCCGTTTTGGGACCCCCTGAGTCCAAAAAAGTGTATGTATGTATACAAAGCTAGAGAGAAAACTATTCGATCGATTTCAACCAAATTTGCACCAGACATGTCAAGTAGGCCTGTATAGATGCACGGAAAAGGCGTTTTAAAAATTTTGAAAACAACCCCCTTTTTGGCCAAAAAACCACCAAAAAAAATCAGTTATTATTTAAAAAAAAAAAAACGGCTCTAACGATTTTGATAAAATGTGGCTTATTTGTAGCCCTTAATGTGCCCTACCATATGCAAAAAACCGCATCTTTCTAAAAATTCTCGTTTAGCTAATAATAATAACTGACTTTTGGGGGATTTTTCCATAAAGGGGGTTGTTTTTCAAAAATTTTCAAAACCTTTTTCCGTACATCTATAAAGACCTAATTGACGTGTTTGGTGCAAATTTGTTCGAAATCGATCGAATAGTTTTCTCTCTAGATAATAATAATAATATTTATTAGTTAATCTCCAACTTAATAAAAAATCACCTCTCCTACCCCACCCTACAAGTCACACTGAATCTGTTTAATAATTTAAATATGTTTGTGAGAAAGTACGTGCCAGTTCCGGGTACCGTTTACTTTGCTGTAGTATCGTGAAAAATAGTGTTCAATACTCGTGGGGGAATGTTCTTTTCGGATGCTCGTTCTCTTTAAATTGTTCGTCTACGACTCGCATCAGAAAAATCACACTTTTCCCACTAGTTGTGGAATATACTATTTCCCAACTGTCCTGTCCCAGGAGTAATCTACTAATCTACTTTACATCTCTATACAGGAGGCGAGGAAATAAAGCACAAAAAGAGCTAAAATCTACGAAATTTGATGCGATGGACGGATTAAGATGGGGTTTTTTGCATTCGCTTCCGAAAATTATCTAAAAATACTCACAATTAAAATTACCCACAGCGATGGTAAAATTACCCACAGTTTGAACCAGTTTCATCCGCGGTATGTTCGTCCATATTGCTGTGGATAGGAATATTCAAGGTTGTATTGTAATGGTAAAATCCAAAGCAGAAAAAACATCCGCATTCAAGACTAAAGGTATTTTATATAAAAGGTAATAATATAACAAACAGGTATACAATGTATGTAATTTCAAATACCGAGTTTTCAAATTCATTTGTTTACATAAACCTTTGTGCGTGTAACGGACATACAATAAATATTGATTTGTTATACCTTCCTTAAAGCTAGAGAGCTGAAATTTTGTACATTTATTTCTTACAAGATACATATAAATATAACCCAGTTTTACATTTTTTCACGTTCTAAGGGGTGGAAATGTAGTAACAACCCCTAAAACAATAAATATTAATTGTTATACTTTCCTTAAAGCTAGAGAGCGGAAGTTTTGTACATTTATTTCTTGCAAGATACGTATAAAAATAAACCAATTTTACATTTTGTTACGTGGTGCTAAGGGGTGAAAATGTGATAGCAACCACTAAAAACAATAAATATTAATTGTTATTATTTCCTTAAAGCCAGAGAGCTAAAATTTCGAACTAATTAATTAATTTTAAGAAAATATTTAAAAACGTAAACTGATCAAAACTATCACAATCTATGGATTCGCATAGAGACGTATCTGGGTGATCTGCAACATCCAGCTAAGACTGTGATTTACCAGTCTGTAGATTTAGCGGTTGAAAAAGCAGACGCTCTTCACTCTGAATTCTTTATTTTCAAATTGATTTAATTTATTCAGTCCAAATACCTTGACAAAGACAATTGACGGGCCGCCAGTGAACAATAAATACCAAACTAATTGAAAATATTCTGTAATAATTCACTTTCGTGCAATAAAATATGAGAAAAAATATTACAAATTATGTAACATAGTGATGCAAAGCAAATTCCCAGTAGCGAAGCACGGGTATTCAACTAGTTTAGATGTAATACTAGCGGGCCCAATCCGGCTTTGCACGGATAGACAAATCAAAGTTAAATGTATATTAACAAACAAACAAAATCAATAAATATATTACACTGTGTATTTCTTATGAAGATTTTTAGTAACTTTGACCCCCTTAAACCTTCTCTAAAATTTCGAATTTTTTGTAAACCTTTTAGCGAGCACCTAAGGCCCCAGAGGAAGCTGCATACCAAATTTCAGTCAAATCCGTTCGGTGGTTTTTGAGATTTTGTGATGAGTGACAGAGTGAGTGAGTGGTATTTGGATTTTATATACCAGGTGTCTTAATAGTCCCACCCTCCCCCTTTAACTTTTGTGTTTGTTAAAACAAACAAATATCCTTTGGGGAACGATACTAACTTAGCCCAAAGTATCTGTTGAAGCAATCGGAAATTTTTATTGTAGCCTAAAAATTTGGGATTTTGGGGGCAACTTAAAATTTTTAAATGGGAAGTATGGTCATGTGATACCTCATTTCAAAGGTCTATTTAAGAGTAGAAAAATGACATATAGAAAATAAAAATCGGACCACCCAAAACAAAATGGCCGCCCTAAACGTTTTGAAATAAATCGACATAAAGTTGCTAATATCTCGAAAATGAAGAGTTTTTAGAAAAAATTTCAAGAAACAAAAAATGTGTATTTCAAAGTGCTTGACCTAAAAAATTACTTTCAAATCGATTTCGTAAATTTTATTTTTTACAAAAACTCTTCCTTTTTGGGATCAGCAACTTTATGTCGATTTATTTCAACACGTTTAAGGCCGCCATTTTGTTTTGGGTAGTCCGATTTTTATTTTCTTTATGTAATTTTCCTAGTCTTAAATAGACCTTTAAAATGAGGTATCACGTGACCATACTTCCCATTTAAAAATTTTGAGTTGCCCCCAAAATCCCCCATTTTTAGGGGACAATAAAAATTTCCGATTGCTTCAAAAGATACTTTGGGCTAAGTTAGTATCGTTCCCCAAAGGATATTTGTTTGTTTTAACAATCACAAAAGTTAAAGGGGGAGGGTGGGACCTTTAAGACACCTGGTATATATAGGTAGAAATAATTTTTCCGAATTTTAAATTTGACAGTGTTTAGGCAGTAACGAACCAATCAAAAAACATAACTTATGGTTATGAATTACTGTTATTCATTTACAATTAAAAATCACATCAATTATGTAAATAATATTAAATTGGAAAAATTCCCGAATGATAAGTTTGCTTTCATTTAATAATAGCCTAATTTATTTTCTAATTGTATTTAATGGTTAAGAGTTATTAATATTACAGGTATATCATGTTTTCTCTTCTATACTTATAAAAGCCAAATACCATTGACTCATTGACTCGTCACAGTTTCTCCAAAACCACAAGGCCTACAAACTTGAAATTTGGCACTAATACTCTTTGTAGGCTCTAGACGCGCACTAAGAAAGGGTTTCCGAAAATTCGAAATTTTAGGGGGGGTTTTGGGGGTCAAAGTTACTAAATCACGATTTCTCAAAACCTACAAAACGGATTGGAATGAAATTTGGTATGTAGCTTCCTCTAGGGCCATAGATGCTCGCTAAGAAAGGGTTTCAAAAAATTCGAAATTTTAGGGACGTTTGGGGGGTCAAACTTACAACATCACGATTTCTCTAAAACCATCGAACGGATTGGAATGAAATTTGGTATGTAGCTTCCTCTAGGGCCATAGGAAAACGGAGCGAGGGCCAGCCGATCTTTTGCCGTGGGGGTTATAAAACTGTCAAAACAGCCAGGTAGGACCGAGGGCCAGTCGACTCCCCAGAGCGGAAGTGATTCAGGGGAGGGGTAAGATTAAATGCATAGAGTACGACTCTAAACTAATTTCTATAGAAGAGTTTTTAAGGATAATAATTATACAAATATTATAATCATACTGTTATTGGCAAAATACTATGACTAAACAGTTTAGGTAAGTCCTCTAGTTTTTTTTTAATTCTAATTATATAAAGTGATAATACAACGAAATATTATAATTATACAAATATTAT
>JAGFPH010009016.1:0-13564 GCA_018207615.1 Philaenus spumarius
AAAAAACAATTTAAAATGCATTTGTCTGTTCTAAGTATAAACTTTACTACACATGCCACCTTTCTCTGGAGTTTGTTTTTAACGTAACCTCAAAGCTGTTTTAAATAAATTGATTAGTATAAACTTAGTTTGTATTTGAAATTACCAATTTAAATTTTAACTGTAATGCTTCCCTTCGAGCTTTAAACGTTTAAATAAGACTTTAAAATATTGAATAAGTACTTTTATTTTAGTTTTCTGTTTCCTAAATATGTACTAATAATAACACACTTATTAATTTTTCCACAAATGGGACATGCATCAAAATATTTCTTGTGCTGAAAACTATATAAAAATTAAATATTGTTAAAACCGTATAAGCTTTTTCGACAGACAAAATATTGAGTCTACATTGCCCGTTAGTGTATTAGTTAGTTGAACAATTATTATTAATATTAATTGGTATTATAACCCTGAGATAGATATGTTTCAAGAATACCATCGATTTTTGCTATCGCATTACTCGTACAATCAATTGATTTCTGAGGAGTATTATTGAAACAGTATATTTGGATTTAAGTGAAAACCTGTTGCATAAAATTCCATTAAATATTTCAGTTAATCCATTACTTTCTTGGTAAATAACTAGCGCTCAAAATATGGTTTATTCCGATAATTTGTGTCTCATTTTTTATGGAATCCTTATTGAAGAGAGTAATTCGATAGATTATAGTACTTTCATTTTTCCATGTTTCAATATAACTTCAATTAATATTTTAGCTTCAGTTTATGAATCTTTTATGTTTACGCCCAAATGTCGATACGTACAAGTGGCGTCAGTTAGTGTTAGTATGTACTAATTTCAATTACAGGTATAAAATTAGGTCCTATAAAATCTATTATTAGTATTTGCACAGGTTTATGTGTTGTTAATGTTAGTTTTAAAAACAAGTAAAGATTTCATGTCAGTGTTTTTCTTTTCAGACATGGGGCACACGGGTTTGTGTAGTTTGTGCCAATTTTTATTAAAGTTGGCCAATGATAACATCTACATTTGTTCATGGTTTGTTGCTACAACCTTTCTTAAGGTTAAATTTTCACTATAAATATGTAATTTTATGTTCCTTGTTATTTTTCGGATCCTACATACTAAGCGTTTGTAGATCCAGTGTTTATATTTCAATGTACAGCTTCGTGAATTGTTGAACGAGTCCATTGGGAAAAGATTCAGTACCGTAGTTTGCTGCAATTTTTATTGGTAAAGTTATTTCTGTACCTTCCTAGCAAACATGAGGAAACGCTAAAAAGGCAATTGCATTTCCTATTGGTAAGTCTCCCTAATCCTCTGTGTTATTGCTTTCAGTGATTCCTAGTTATCTATTTATTTAAGTATTGTAAATGTATTTAAGTACTTTGCTTTAAAAATTATTACATTGAGATATTTTCAAATATTAAATTGCACATTACATATTCAAGTCAAAATTACCAGCACTATTTTTTTTAAAACAGCTGAATGAAGCAAGAAACAATCTTATTCTGTACAATTAATCCTAAAGAACAATTTATTATTGATTACAGGAAATTTTTTAATTAAACAAAATCGTGTGATAGAAAATTTTGTAACGTCCATCAACAACTTCTATCATTTATTTTACCTACTTACAACCTTCTGTATTTAACCTTCACCCAGTTATCCTTTTCTCCGCCAGACGTCGACTCCGTACGGTATCTGAAGCCGTAACACTACTTTAGAATGCCATAGCATCCCACAACCGATCAGCTGTTCTTTATCTATTAAGTTGAGATTGGTCGGAGCGTCGGCCATTACACCGTTACGAACGAAAACTCTAAGACGCTGGCAAGTGGTCGTAATGTTGCCGAACCTTAAATAATTTGATCGGGGTAACGTGTGTCGCTGAAGAACATGATTTGCTTCTAAACCTTTTGTTTTCGCATACCAGGTACAATATTTCAGCTTTACCTTAATAATTATAAGATATTACTTGTAAAACTTAATTAGGTTATTTCCACTTTTGCTTCATGTACAACTTCCTAACTCATTTTGTTCAATTTATTAGAGAAACCTATATATTTCTTTTTTACAACAGCCTAAACTTAAATGTAATTCTTACAGCCTAAATTTTAAATGTAAATCTTACAGCCTACAAAAAACTATAAAGCCGATATCATTTTTGTTATTGTTAAAGTCTAAACAGATTTCCACAACAAGCCTAAAGTGTTATGCATTAATTAACTATAACTGTGTAGTATGTCTACAGTGTAACAGATATTGAAAACTTTTAATAAGCTATAAGCAAAATATATGGCTGATATGTAACTAAACGTTAACATTTCTTTTATGTTACCATGTGGCTACCTAACATGTACAGACAGTGTTATGCAACGTTACGCATGTCATATTAACAATCACCATCTATGTAGCAATCTGCTATTTGTGCTACAAAATTTAATAAATACAGCCAACTCAAAAGAACTATCATTTTATGCTTATTTAAATAACTGCAAGTTTTCTAAAAAGGAAATTGTTATCTGTGTTATACAGTTAAACTGGTCCGAGTGCAGGGGATGTTTAATGCAATGAGATAACCTGCTACTACTACTATTAGAAAAGGCCTACCTTGCAACAAAAAAAAAAATGGAATGCATAATCTAAATATTTTCTACTGAGTTTTAATTAGAGACAGAAGTTAATTTAAAAAAAAATAGAACTATCTGTATTTGTTCTTTTCTTATGTTAAGTGTTAAATAGGCTGGATTTTTGAAAATAATTTTGCACATGTGTACTATTTAAGATATGTTAGTATTAAATAATTTGGGAGGAGCAAGCTAGCACATTTCGGACCTTAGCCCTAAGGGCTGTATATTAGAAATTTCACACCTTTTTTTTTATATATATATATAGAGAGACGTCTCATAATAAATTTTGTCTATTTATTCAATTATTTATAATTACCTTTTAGAGTTGGCCAACGACAAATATATATATTTTTTTATCTTAAAACAAATCCATGGTACTTCATGTTAAAACTTTGTAACTTGTAAATCTTTGTATAATTTCTGTAATTATTATTAAAAGGGAGGGTTTTTTGAATTTTATTTTTTTGGGAAGGGTTTTTAAATTAAATTTAATAAAATATATATGTTTTCTTTTTTAAATCTCAATCTTTCTTTGTATTAAGGGCATGTTAATTATCTTTTTGTATTAAGGGCGTATAAACTTTTATTTAACTTGGTTAATAAACCTAAAAATTATACATATTTCTATGGTTTATTGAGGTAACCTTAGGTATCCTGTGCATTGTAAGAGATAAGCTGAAATATTCTTACTTTTGGTGATATTTAAATTCTAAGGTAAGTCTTGAACAGTACCAATCTATGTGGCCCAGTATTGCTTCCGTTCCCTTAATTATTCTTTTGTAAGATTGGTACAATTTTATACATTTTTACGCTTCTACTGTTTGGCAAAAACGTAGTACGGTATTTCAAAAAACAGGTTCTGCTAACGTTTTTATAGGTGCAATGCGTTTTTCTCAATCTTACTGAATTTTACATTAAATACTCGTGGTAACTTATGGAATAATATTAAAACCAAGTAAGGGCTTTGCAAAACAAGACCCAAAGAGTGAAATAAACTTGAATGACGGAGTGAATTTTCCTAACCTTTCAATCTCAGTTATATCCTACGATTTTATGTTCACTGAGCTAGCCAATGATTAATAATGTGAGAACCAGTAAAGGTTAAAATCAGTAAAACTGTAAATAAGCAAACCACATAAACTGAAGAACGCATTTCATTAAACCCAAGTAAATAATCTCTCCAAAGGCAAAACCTCTTAGTAGAAAAAAACATACTTCAAAGTACCTGTTAATAAAGCTATGTTGTTTATAAGCTTCAGTAACAAAAATATCTATCAGAGAAAATACATATTGTGCATGTAAGGCATAGACACTCGAATGGTTCAATTAAATAATTTGATGGAATAAAATTGAACACAGATTGTCTTAAATACTATCTTTATTTATATTATTTATTTTCTGTTAAATGTAGTCTGTATTTGTACTTTACCTTTTATGTGGCTACATGTTTCACTGCCACAGGCAGCATCATCAGGCCAGCTATCTATGTCCACTCAAACACTTATATATACACAACACTTACGGTAACATATATGTTCGTACATTTTTCGTACACGTCACATAAATAAATAAATTTGTTCAACTTTGCTACACTTGAGAGATACCTCATTCTGGTGTACTTCCTCCAAGACTGATTTGGAAAGATAAAGGTGCAGCACTGTTCAATTCTTATCAAATTGTACCTTGTGCCCTACTAGATTTTCTTATGTCTCTTTGATTTTATGTTGTTGGCAAAATATTAGATCATAAAGGCAGTTGGAAGCAAAATTCAATTTTTATTCTAAGATTTTGTCTGGATTGCTTTTGTGGTTTTTATAAATCTCATATTCTTCAATGACGTTCATGGTGTAACCTTTATTTAATTTATGTCACTGACATATTATCCTGTATGCTGGTGTAAGAATGTATGTTATCAATTAAATGGTCTGTGAATGCTGAGTTTGTAGTTCTATTGTTTCTGCTGCTAGGTATATGCTCTTTAAATCTTTCTCTAAATTTTCTGCCTGTTTGTCCAATGTAATATTTATCACAATCACTGCAATTTAGTTTATATTTGCCAATATTGTTGTATAGGTCTTGGTTATTTATTAATACGAACTTTATTAACTATCTTTATTAAGGGTATGCTGTAGTGGCGGCCATCTTTGATTTTTATCCCATAAGAGCAATGTTAAATTTCAAACCATTTATTTCGTTTATTTTTTATCATAAAATTGTTTGCAAGGTCTCATTTTAGGCACAGTCACAATACGCATCCGTGTTGCAATTTAGTTTTTTTTAATGCTTTTGATTTGTTATGTAATTGACATTTTGTAAGTACAAAGTTTGAATTTTTTTCCTAACACAATAAAAAATTAAAAATGAAAAATAATTTGCAAGCCGGATCCAAAATTTTATAAAGAATATTCAGTTTTTTTTCAACACTCAATTACAAAAGACTTGTAAAATGGTTTGAAATGAGTCAATGTCAAACCGTTCAGCTGTAAGAAATTGCACTGTTTGGATAGGGATATAGTGAGAAGCGCTTTCGTTTCCGGTTGCTTTCTCGTTTACTGGAGCAGACCCTTTGAAAAGTCCTATTAAAATTCATTATTTACAAATTATTATAAGGCATTTTTAACACAAATTTTATAACCATTTACTGTAATTAGATTCTTTGCATTTTCAACAATACAGAGACTTTTACTTTATAATTATGGTTTTCATTTAAAAAATACTTAAAAATAGCTGATTTATCAAATCTGTATTATTTTAAGCTAGATTATTCTTTAAAACACGTGCATTGATATATATTTTGGTTTGTCCAATATATTTCCTTCGTCGTGTTTCACAATTTATACGATAAAATGTCCGATGTATCTTGTTCTTAAATTGTATCCTTATTACGTCGTAACATTTTCCAAAGATTATTCTCGGCTGGAAAAGTTGCTTTAAAATTTACGTATTTTGCAAATGGTTTGTTTTCAATGACTGATAAAGGTATGTAGTTTCAACCAATCGTTATTTAATAATAGCAATAACAGTTACTCTGTAGTACAAATCAGTTACAATTATTTGTTCGGACATTTTTCATCATTTGTGGATTTATAAAATAGGCCTAATACACAAACGTCTCAACAAACAATTATAAAAATTTGATTCCGTCACTCGAAATTAACTTGGTGCAGTGAATGATCATTGAGCTTACATGATACAAATAAATAACATAATTAATCATTTTTAGTTATTTAAGAAGACTTCCTATCTTTGTTATTATATTTGCTATTTAATAACACGATATCATGTTTTTAAATTGCTTATAAGTATAAACTTTACGCAATTTCATAACGTAAATGTGCAATCGTTCATTTTTTCATAACATGGATTTTCACGACGAATGGTTATTTAAGTTTAATTTTTAGTTTAGTTATATTAAATGAGTCGAAACAAAGTTTATATAATTTTTTTAAATTTAATTAAAATATATAGCCATACTATAAATATATTAGACTTGCTGACAATCACTATGGTGCTTTAGAAAATGAATTTAGAATTGAATATTTTGTTCGCATTTTCTAATCTTTTTGATTTCAAAGAATTAGTGATTAGTGGTGTCTACATTCATATTGTAGATAGGCCTATATATATATATTACAACGGAACAATCGCGTGCTGACGTTGCGAGCGCAAATTTGTTTTTATTTGGTCCCACGTTGCGACGCCAATTATTCAACGGAACACCTATTGACGTTGTTCTTTTGTTGTACAATAAGTTACAACACCTACTGGAACATTTAGCCAAAATTTTATCTTTAGCTTAGGTGATGCAACTGGGTGTCTGATACCTATTTCTATAAGTATTTCGAGTGACTCCAACACTTTAAAATAGCTTCCAGAAATTAATAAGTTTACTAGCTCTGAATTTAATCTACGAGAACTCTTGTTTATTTGTGATCTCAGGGAAATGAGAACAGTGGAACAGCCCTTATAACTTACCTTATTTGTGCTTTGATTATTTCTACAGCTAAACACATTTATTTGACTATTTCTATTAAAGGAAAATCTCGTGAATGGATAACCATAAAACAGGTAATTGATTACTCTCAGTATTTCAGTATAAAAATTAATAATGAATTTATTCAAAAATCAAAATCAAAACTTTTTCAAAATTAAACATAAACAACTCGCTTTTCTCACCATCTGCTTGTACATACAATTTCTATACAATATTAATGTTAAACCTATAATTCTAATTTCTAATAGGCTTGGCCGACAGTCTAATTTTATAAGCAATTCAATTTTAATTTATTCGAATTTACATTTATTTAATTTTATGATTTGAATTTAATTTGAAACTAACCTATCTCAACCAGTACTTTAAATATTTTTATTGAATTTACTCAGGCAATTAATTAAAATGGGGGACAACGTATTCTCGTTTACACAGACCTTAATTCAGCGTTTTTCACCTCCGGTTTTCCGTGATGGATGCCGCTATGTTGATCAGCTGATGCTGGAGCTGCTAGGATGCTGTGTCTGGTAGCCTGGATTTTCTGATTTAAAGTTCTTGGGTTGATATGATGGTTAAAGATGTACTTGAAGAGCAGATCTGGTAGAATCTAGTAGAGTTACAGTTGATCCTATTTCTTCCTTGGTTCGTGAGAAGTGAAGTTCCGTTTAGAAGATCATGTCCTGAAGGATTGCCTATGTCGTCTCCGTATCGCAAAATAGAGTTATTTTTGCATTAACTCATTTGGATAGGCCGTAGAGTTACTCCTGACGAACTACTTCTGACTTGTAGTTTAATTTATAGTTGAAAATACTTAAGTTTAACGAAGAAAAAATATAGTAGTGCTCGTGATACTAAGGCTTTTTAGCATAGCACGTAGTTTACGAACTGGCCGAATAATACTTGCTGCAGAGTGACGTGAAGTCTACATTCGTAACAATTTGAGTCTTGAGTCCCCCTTTAGATTTTCCGCATCCAAGCCTTTATACACTTCGTGACGTCATTTCTTACTAGCCCTTTCCATCATTTTCTCAGTAAGCTAATTTTCCTTTTCTAGAAACTTTTTTGGTCTAGAAATATTTCTAAATTCGCACTGGTTAAATTTCTATAATTTTCTTCTTTTCTTTTTCCTTCCATTTTCCTGGAAAACACCAATTTCTCTGGTTAACTCAGCTGTTGGTTGACGCCCCTTTTTGTACCCGCTGCTTCATCCCTTCCACTTTGCCTTCGAATTTTACTGGTTTTTCATTTCTTGCTGTATCTTTTTTCCTTATAAGTTTTACTCAATTTTCCTTTTTTACTTTTTCCAGATTGTTTTTGGCTATCCGTACGTTTTTGAATCGTGTCTGTACTGTGATTTTTATGCGTGCGCGGCACGTCTACGCTTTCCCGCGATTTCCGCGACTGTCTTTCGCGTTCAATGTCTTTTTTGTTAGTTCACGCTGATTGTCTTTAACACCTGTACAGTTCTAACACTTCTCACCACTTTTACTTATTTTTTCTCTTCTGGGACTTAGCCTACAATCGCAAAAAAGTTCGTTGGGGTTTTTTTATTTACTACGCGAAAAATGTTTAAGTTACTGGTTTCCTAACGATACAATGTTAATCTAACCCTAAATCTCTTTACTTTTTTATTATTAAAAATTTAAAAATCCAACGTTTATTACTTTGAAAGGCGTGAAAACTCTCACCCTTTTATCTTAATTTAATTTTACTTTTTGTTCCCCTTTTTACACAGAACTATTCATTCTCTAATAACTCTTGTGAGTAAAAACCTTTGATTTTAATTATTTCTCCCTTTTTAGGGTGTGTGAAATTTGACACTTGAGCTAACTTTTTTATTTTCAATAATTTGACTTTTTCTTATTAAACCTTTTATTTTTGTCTACTTAAGAAGATTCCAAAAATGTCCGACTTTTTCAGTTTCGAGTTCAATTGAACTTTTCCCTTAACTTTTAACCCCTGTTTACTTTGGTAGTATTACCTTTTATGCTTTGAAATTCACACGGCCCTAACTCTCGCGTTTAGCGCTACGTATTAAACCATGAAAATCACAAATGCATAAAATTCCTGGATTCCTTTATTCCTCTAAAACTCGGCTACTTTCAGGCTAAGTCAGATTTCCTTTCTTGACGTGTCCTTGATCAAGGTTCATCTTGGGAGATAAGCCTTGCTCTGATTTAACTTGTATTTTTGACTAACAATTGACACTCACCGAAGTCCGGCATTGAAACCATCGAATTTTATAACTTAATATAAAACCCAATTTTTCCCGCCTTACAACGGCTAATATCCGTTGTAATATATAACATTTTCTTTTCATAGATCTTTGTTAAAAACCCTTTCCTACACGAAAACCTAACACCCAAGGCATTATACATACCGTATTCGAAAAATAAGTTCTACCCACCAAGTTTCTTTATATTTCCTGTTGTTTCTTGAGTATTTGGTTCCTTTTTTCATAGTTACTCCCCCCCCCCCCCACCTCCTCTAAGATGATGCAATGTATTAAATGAAGAAATGTGACCTATTAAGATTTATCTATTGGCCTTTTTGTATAGTAAACATATTTTCAAAATTATTAAATTTCTTGCATTTTCTAAAATACTGTGTTTAAAAATATTGTGTTTTTTCTCTCAGTATACAAATGGTAGTTTACAAAATGTATTAACATTTCACCAAAAAAAAACATTTTCGTTCATTGAATATAAAAGCATGAGCTGTAGATTATTATTATACTTAGGAAATTTTTAAATAAACAATTACCAGAAAACCTTGGTTTATGATATTTCTGACAAGAGATAAAGTCTTCTAAACGTACAAGCCGTTCCAGGTTTAAATGTCTAAACGTGTGGCGAAAAAGATCTTACAACTGATAAAATAAACAGTTCTAGGATACATTGTAAGAAACAGTTTGAAATCCGCTTATGTCGGGAGACTTGTAAAATGGTAAATCGAAAGGTCTTTTAAATGCTAATGCTGAAGAGAAATAAAACCCATCCCTTTTTTGTTTAGTTCACGTAAATTCAAAATATTTGCAATGAGGTGCTACACAATAGGTGAAGTATGATCAGTTGTGACTGCTACTCATACAATATATAAATACGTACATTACTTTGACTAAACCTACCAAGTACAGAAGGTATAATAGTAAATCAGGTTTTAAGAAAATTTCATCTACAAATTTAGAGTGTCCAAACATCTCTTCTGAAAACGAACTCAATCCAAGATATAATTAACATATACATGATGTTTCGTACTCTTATCACATATTTTCTGGGATTGTTCCTAGGTCCAAAGTGAACACCAAATAACTGTACATTTGTCTAAAATAATTTTGGTTGTCCTACTGTGATTAAAACAGGTTTTTTATTAAAAATTCGTATTTAAAAAAATGACTTACCGAAATAGTTCCAAATGTGTATCCGTATCAGTTACTACATACATGTAGAAAAAGTTATGTTGACTGAACTTAAATATTTTCAAAATGGCGGCCGTTTAAAATTTTAAATGGAAATAACGAAAAACTAGCAATTTCTCGAATAAATGTCAAGAATATCTTTTGTTTACAAATTTAATTCCCTATCGATCCTGGACTTTGCCCCAAAGAGAGGCGTGCACTGTCTGGCGAAAAATTCCATTAGTCGTTTTTCTCCAAACAAATGTCAAAAACTAAAAAAACAATTGATGGGAATTGAATTTTTTTTTAAATATTCTCGACATTTTTTCGAGAAAGGGTTAATTTTTCGTTATTTTCGTTTGAAAGTTTTAAACGGTCACCATTTTGAAAATATTTAAGTCAACTCAACATAATTTTGTCTACTTGTAGGTAATACTGATACTGATACACATTTGGTATTATTCCGATAAGTAATGTTTTAGATGAATTTTTTAACAAAAACCCCATTTTGGTCACAGTACTACAACCGAAATGATTTTAGACAAATGTACAGTGATGTGGTGTTTACTTTGGACCCAGCAACAATCCCAGAAAATATGTGACAAGAGTTACGATCACCCAGTATAACCATTTGCCAATGTAGTGTACCTTGTCTAGTCTTCCACTGGAACATTTAATTTTAAAATTGATGGCTTGGCCTTGACGAAGTAAGTGGTCACGCAGATTTGTTTCAGTATGGCGACCAACAACAAGCAAATATAATAATTTCGAATAAAAGTCTAAATTTTAGAACAAAAATTTTTTTTATTATTTTTTGCCGTAATCATCACGTTTTTAATTTAAAAAAAATCATTTTGAGCACGCAAAACTTTAACAAGAGGCTTGACAGTGATTCAATACTCAGCGTTAGTGAATAACACTCAGCGTTGTTTTAGGTCTACACAAAACAAAAATTATAAGTAAATTCGTTCAATTCATTCTACGACCAAATTACATGAGTATACTCTTGAAACCAAATGAGTTACAGACTTAAACTTGAGTAGACTTATAACTGTTAATGTGTGTATTAGATAAAATTATTTGATCTATATATAAACATGTAGGTCTATATTTGTAAATATTAGTATATATAATATAGTTTTAATAAACCCCGTGACGGCAAGACTAGATTGAAAACTTGAAATACCAAATGGGGCTGAAATAATGAAGAACCGCAATACAACACCGATAACAGTAAGTAAAATTAAAAAAAAATCACCGTTCACTCGCATTTTGGGGACGAAGACAGCAACGATCAAAGCGAATCTCTTATATAAATATGAAGTTCATAAATCTGTTTAAAATATTACTCACACTTCCTAACAATCTAGAAAATTTAAATTTGCTATTTATGAAGGTGTCTTAAATAAAAAAAGCTGGAACGCAAATTCTGTCAACATTGTAGAACATTTTTTGAAGAAAACTAAATTCGCATTTAGCGCAAAATAGCGTAACGGATGTAATTACCGTATGTTCTATGATACTATAGGATTTTTAATGTAGAAATTTAACTTTGTAGAAGGCAATCAAAAATGTTTGAATAAATTACATTAAATTAGATCATTACATTTATTATTATGTTTTTTTTTTTTGTCGATCACATTCATGTATGAAAATAATATTCACATGCTTAGTACTTGTACCTGTATAGTAACATTATTTCAATGTTTATTTCATAAATTATTTTGTTAATCAAACTCTAGCAACCCAACGTCACTAGTTCATAATAACAATCTGAGAGTTGGTTATAAATTAAATAATTTTATTCAATAAACTCTGGTTTCTATGGGCCTAAATATTTTTAAAGATTAAAAGCTGAGTTTTATTCAGATTTTTCCACACTTTTTAATTTTTTGAATAAATAGACCTATTTTTCATTCCTATCGTTTTAGTTCACCTGGAATGTACTCTGCGTATTTAAATAAGTTTTGATTCTTTTTCTTAGAGCTAGAACTACAACAGCCTTTGTAATAACACACGAGAAAGTGAAATGTCAAAAATCGGTTTGAACCAACGAAGGTCCGTTGTTTGAACAGCCTATTCAGCTATTGTTGTATTCAGCTATTCAATTGCACTTTTTACAAAGTATTTATAATAATGTGAGTCATGACGATATAGGCTGTATACATTGTGAAAAAACTCATTAAACGACTCTACGAACCATTATATATGTTTAATTATTACATAATTTATTCTTCTTTTAGTTATATTCTTGCTTTAAAAAATGTGTAAAATATTAACCAATATTCTTTTCGAGTAAAATGGCCAATAACCCACTTAATTTTGTTTGCAAACCTGGAGTTTTAAAATTTTAAATTTGGCAAGAAAAAAGATATCATAGGGTAGGTAACGTAGGAGATGTAAAATTGCTGATATTATTAATTAATGGGCGCTAAAAAAAGAGGGTTGAAGCTACAACATTTAATACATTTTGATTCTACTACTTCGCCCTGGAAACTAAAGACTCTATGTGTTCAAAAGTAAAATCCATGGAGTTTGTAACCTACCTTTTAGGAAGACATAAATACAATAAGTGCAATCACAAAACGTGAGAAATTTATCTAACGGCAGCTAGTTCATTCCTGACCTGCTAATTCCCTAATGGCACTCTCGGATCAGGCTTGCGGCTTTAACCGCGTCAGTCATAGATCTTGTCGTGTTGGACTTTATGACTGAGCGCGGATATTACCACATAACAAAATCTATTCATTTTATAACTACTTTTTTTTAATCATTTAAAAATATATTATTACGTTATAAAACCTTTCCTGAATAACAAAAATAATAATATTTTCCAGTAAAACACATTTATTTATTACTGCAAATGTCAATAATGAAGTAATTATATTATTGAATGATTTTTATTTATTTTGTAAACCATGTATAGTAAAACCTGAATGTGTTTTATATAACATAATTCGTAACTTTCCTCCTATACTACGAACCATTATTAAAATATTAAAAAAATGTACATAATATATTAATTTAGTTTTATATACAAATACTAATCATTCATAAACCAAGAGAAAAAGATAAAATGAGGACGAAGCGAAAAAATGAACTGTTAAGACGTAATTTCGTTATTTTACAAATTTATTTTTCACTAATATGGTGAAATATCTTATGATATGAATAGAAGTGATAAAAATAATTTATTTAAATTAATAACTTACCTTAAATTGTGAAAATATTGGCAGAATGGTCGACAATTTGGATAAAAAACGGCAGTTTTTGAACGCCTATAACTTTCTTTGCTGTCGATATTCTCTTAGGCTACGCGAACAGTAGGCCGACTAGTAGAAGGGTTTCTACTAACTACTGAGATACGAAATATGGCCATGGGCAATGACTACTTAAATCCCCTCTTTTCCAATGCAAAGTAAATAGTGCATGTGCTGTTAAAGCCGCGCTCAATGACGGCTATGGATATCTTTTGCGGTTTTAACGGCGCTTAGCATGGAACGTAAAAAATGTATTTACATGTTTTGTAATACTATATG